>JAKOGH010000411.1:0-20970 GCA_024811115.1 Terana coerulea
CCCATGCTACCATCTTCTCATTGAGACGACAGAAGACGGCGGAATGGTGCCGTAACACATACACGACCGGGTATGTTGCCCGCCGAGTAGGCATTCGACTGAGTAGTGAAGCTTCCTTTATGCTGGGGTTCGAATAGGGTGCTCCAAGGGTGCTTAAGACAAAGCACGAGACTCAATCATCATCCGTCACCAACAAGTAAGCAGTGTCAGACCACCCTTACAACATGAAGCATATCTAGACCGTCAATGACACTTCATACAGTCCCACAGCTACCGGGGCGTGTCATTACATGGATAGCAGCTATCTCTGATAGCGCGTATCTGCAGTTGTCTTCATGAATCAAGTTGATACGCATTCCCATACCACAGCAACTGACATACCCACAACACATAACCTGCAGACAAAGCGCCCTATCATGAATTGTGCCGTTCCTGCATAACTGACAAACGGTGAACATTCCAATCTCATCCTTGACAGTCTACAGTTCATCGTCGACGAGATACAAGTATATCGGCCGACGAGCCCCACTGACTCGTCGATCAATATACTAATTAATCATCGGCGGTGCGCACTTTAGAGCTCAACGCAATCCTCACGGAAGCAGACGTCGCGATGCAACAATACAAATGGCCCCGAAAGTGCGCATGGAGCGCCACGAACGATCCTTGGAGCCTCCACTCTTGTGTGTGCAGGATAGAGTCGTCTGAGGCGGTGCCGCCGCAGAAGGCCCGCTGAGGCCTGCGTGAGATGCGCGCGCCGTTTGAGGTATCGTGCGAGGACAAGGGAAGCGGCAACACGTCGTGAGGAGCTTGGTGAGTTGCCATCGCCGGGGCGTTTCTTATAGCACATCGCCACACAATTACCGGGCAGATGCGAATCCACCGCGTAGTTTCGGAATGCGTGCCCGTGGTCCCACCGCGCACAACGGTTTGAACCGGTGTGGCTGAGATCATGATGTTGATCCCAGCGCTGGGCGCGCGCTGCGAAGACGTCGCTCGCCTGTGCGAGGCGAAATCGAGAAGACGATGTTGTTCTTCGTCCACGACGGAGGCTTTGCGTAGGACGAAAGGGATCTTGTTGGAAGTTTGGAACATGTGGAACAGCTTGTAACGCAATACCTGTGGGAATATCAGACAGGCGGACAGTGAATACAAGTCAGGCGACGCACCCTCTTCTGCGCCGCTCCTAAAGAAGCGTCTGCGATCCTGCCTTGACACTGCCGTGCCCAGAAGTATGGAGTGATGGTTTCTATATATCCACCTAGATGCTAGGGAGTAACAATAACCTTGTATACCAAGTCAATTATTCTGAGACAGAAGAACGGAGCGAATGAGTATTCCTGGACGCGGGAAAGTTCTGTGGTAGCGTAGAGAAACAGACCGGAAGCCGTAGACTGCCCAGATATGTTCTCCACATTCCAAAGTAGTGTCGAATGACTCAAATATCCCATGTCAAACAGGTCGTCCTGCAGCTGACAACGCGTCAAGGAGAAGTAGGTGCAGCCAGCGATGGTCCGGGAGGCGACACCCACCCTCGATTCTGGATATGTCTTGTAGGTTGGCACATACATAGCAACGAGGGCACCTGATTCGCCTGCATATATAGCGAGCGCACAGCCGCATGCAAGAGCCGTCGGACGTACGACCATAGGGGAGAGGTAGCAAGGTATAGCAAGCCTCCGAGTTCGCCAATTGGCTCGTGGTCTATAGCCAGCCGCTGCTGAGGCTTGTGTGGTGCAATGTCGCATTTCAGAATCATACTCGCGCGACGAAAGAGGAGCCCGTGCGGACATGGGTAGATGTATGGTGTAGTAAGACGGTGACAGCAAACTGAAGAGCTCGATGTAAGCGCTTTGGATGGGAGCAGCGAATTCTTAATGAGGCAGGGCGCATCAGGCGCATCAATGATGGCGGACCGGTGACTCAATGCATAAGCGGTTGCACAGCCTGAGTATGGGTGATCTCCCTGTCGGATCTGAATTAAATGAATTTAAATCTGAGATTTCTCAAGCACAACCGTCAGATTGGCGGCGACATCCCTCGTGTTCCAGGGAACCATCTTGGTCAAGCAAATGTGGAGATCACGGGCACTGATACTTGCAATGCTCAACGGGCCTGCAGAGCACATCCATTCCGGGCCCGGACGGTGAAGGGCGGCTGCAGTAAGGCTCACTGGGAAACCATTAGAAGGCTACCGAGGCGTTCAACTCCCATGCGGCGAACATCGAGTTGTCGTGGGCAGAGTGCCTGCTGCGACAGTGATAAAGGTACACTTGCAGCATGTCGGAAATTCCATATTTGGCTCATGAGCAGGCCGCCTCGAGACGCCCTCGGCATCGGCCTCACGCAGCCTCACAGACGCCAGGTACGATCATGAGCGGTCGAGAGAAGGGCGCCTGGCTCGAGATGGCTCGCGATGGCCTCGAGAGACCTGCGTGCTCCCTCATGACCACTAAAGTGTCGCAGTGGAAGATGTTCCACTCTCAGCGGACTATGTATATGGTATATAATTGCTCTTTAACATTACAGATAGCACTGAGGGTATTTTAACATGTAATTTACGAAGTGCGAAATTGTGGATGAGTGATCAGTGCAGTGAGCCCAAGCACTACAGCCTGTGAACGCCCATTTGCTCGTGGTCTTTGAGTTTGTGTTTTGACTTACTAGCTCATCCTACTAATAATACCCCATATTACTAGCAACCGGAGTATAGCAGCTCAGAAGTCAGCAAAGGAGTGAGCAATATAACTATGTAGTCGTAGGAGAAATGCTCAAGTGCTTAAGATGTGGATATATTTATGGTCGTTACATATACCCATATGACTGCCTGGCGCAGTGGTTTTATTGTAGTAGTTATCTCCTACCTCGCGCGTGCGTGTAGTAGTCACTGGTTCGAATCCTGTAGTAGACGCTTCCCCCAGTAGTAAAGTCAATGTTTCAGTAATTGAGATCTGAGAACATGCAAGTAAGAAATTGCAGGCAAACGAAGCAGTAATAAATGAGTGTAAATACTAGTAAGTAAGTAAGTAAACTACGGTCACCGAAGTAGCTATTACAGTAATGACGATAAGAAAACCAGTGTAAGCTTGCGACCAAATTTTTAACCGTTGCGCATTATCTGATGATAGGCGCCCTCGATCATGGGCGGCTCGAGATGCGCTCGCTGACTGATTTCGCCTCTCGTGAGCCCGGTTCTGGCTCAGGGCCTCGCGAGCGCTCGCGGCCGCTCGGAGTCTCCGAATATTGTTCCGACACAATCCAGTACCGGACAGACGTCCGTGGGGGTGTCGGCTATGAGGGCATTGTTCAGGGGGATATCGAGGGCAGCAGTCGTGTTACGTAGTGTGGTGGTAGCTACAGAATGCAAAGCAAAGTATAATTGTCGAGGTCGCCCTCATGTGGTATGATGATATTGCGCCCGAAGCTGCGCATAAAGCCTCAATTGCTTAGAATACGAGTCTCAATCAAAGAGATGTATTCACAACGACTATGTTGAGAATGTCGCTTGCCGTGAAGGAGTTCATGAAGGGTACACTAGACCACGGAAAAGCAATTAAGATCAGTGTATATGTGTGGAAGATCGATAAGTGGACATACAAGGGTACTTGACAAACGTCTTGCCTTTAACGGTGGTCTTGTCGTAGAATCCCTCGGCTGCAAATGAGAGAGATAACCTGGAAGAATGTTGTAATCACTATCCGAGCCAAAGAAATAGACATACCTCATCTGCACTGCCGTGGGTGATCACCAACTACAACATAGCGTACACTTGCCAACTCTCAGGATGACAGTACCACCACGCAATATTCCCTTGAGGCCGGCCGGTGTCGCGTTGAGTATTCCTACACAGTGGCCAACAATCCTGGCGGTCTGTACTCATTTTCATGTCTTCCGGAAGGAGGTCGCCCGTTTGCTCGCTGTGAGATGAATTGCTCACGTCTTGACAAAGGCGCTAGTTACACGCATGGCTGACTAGTGTTGCCAAAGTTCAGTTCAGTTCGGTTCGGGTCCATTTTGTCTGAACCAAGGCAGAACCAAGTGTTTAGCAGCTGAACTTGAGCCGAACTGAACTGAACCAGTATGAACTGGTTCAGTTGGTTCAGTTCAGGGTTCGAACTGGTTCGAACCATTGAACCATGTATATATTAGCTTTGCTCTGTCGGATCAGTGTAGTTGTGATGGTGGATTATAGTGGAGTTGTGTGTTGGCATCTGGAGAGTTTGTGTAGTGCAAAGCCTTACATTATGATGTTTTGAAGCTCAGTGTCTGATAGAGGCTGCCAGTTGCCTTTTTGGCAGCTATTGATGGCATCATATATACACCAAAACATAAGCAGAGTGACATTTGATGCTCAGTTTACAAGCACAATAATGAAAAAATAGTTTAGACATGCTATAGTAAGTAAGTTCATGTACTTTTCTCTATGAATCCCAGTACAAATACACTACATAACATATACATGGTTTATGGTTCGAACCGGGTTGAACTTGGTTCGAGCGTGACAGCCATGCCCTGAACCAAGAACCAAACTAAGTTATCTAGAGGCCGAACCAGAACTGAACCAAACTGAACCGCACGGTTTGGTTTATCGGTTCTGGTTCTGAACTGCCAAACCGAACTGAACTTTGGCAACACTATGGCTGACGGTAGGAGTTGGATAAACAGTTTCCTATCATCTAAAGATTTTTGTGAGATATAAGCGCAGTTTCTGTGCTGAACAGCTTGAAGGCGTAAGATAGACCCACGCAAATTCCAGCAGCTCGTCACACTGTGATCATCACGTGCAAGGCCCGGAAAGCAGCGGACTTGTGTCACTCAGTCCAAGTCCCTTATTACCATGCAGGCGTTCTGCCAGTGTCTCAGTACTAAAACATAAACTCCTCCTTCCAGATTCATATATTTTGAGACGTTTGACTTGTCAAATATACATATGGACTATACTAAATACCCACTAGATACACTTTTCGCCTACTCTAATGGTTATGGAGGAGTTCTTTTTGCACAGTTTCTCACCAGCCAAGCGACAGCGCTTATGCACGTGACGTAGTCGGAATTTGCGTAGGTCTACCTTACAGTGCCTTGCAGAATGAACTGCGTACAGCTCTTTTGCTCGCTTTGTTTGTCCCGTACAACGTTTCCCTTATCAGGTAATTTTGAAGGTCACATCAGTCACCGGGCACTCAGTAGCGGTGGTGGACAGTAGGGCGTGACAGGCAGGGTACTCTGCATTATGAGCGTACTATTGGCCTTGTAGCATATACATAGAGACTATGAATGTTTACAATGTAGAGAATAAATATAGTGTATGTGATATAATACAGAATATTATGTTATGATCACATGCACAACTTGAATTTCGAGCAAAACTCAAGTGTTGATGCGTTGACATCCGGCTAAGCGTGGCGCTGGCGCGGCAGAGTTCGCGGCAGTACTTGTAATCTTAATGGCTAAAAATATTGGTGAGAAATATTTACACTTGTTGTCGTAGTATTAATGGTCAGTCCTTGATAGTGATGAATGCTTGCTCAATGGAGATGAATTGGGTAGGTTGAAGGTGATACTATCTGAGTAAGACTGGGATTATAGGTGTCGCACGTCCTATGATGTTCCCTATACATTCTATTTGCTGTTTGAACACGTACTAAATCTACGCTACAGGGCAAACCACACATAAACATCATACGCTCTACAGTCTCTGCCTGTCACACCCTGCTGTCCACCGCCGCTACTGAATGCGCCAGGTGACTGATGTGACCTTTAAAATTACCCGATAAGGGAAACATTGTATGGGACAAACAAAGCAAGCAGAAGAGCCGTGACGCAGTTCATCCTGCAAGGCACTGTAAAGAGTTGCACAGTGCACGCTCCGTCCGCTCCACATGCCGTCCATGCCTGGTCTGGCACACACACCTTGCTCGGTGGCAGTGGTAACGCCTGCAGCATGCAGAACCGCACCTCGGGTGCGCTTGTCGCTATGGTAGCGGTAGTTGCTGCGCGCCCACGATGACTTGCAGTCCTCCATCGCACCAGCATGCCGGTCGCCAACGATGCGAATGCCGGCCATTGGAGATGTCGGAAAAATATTCAAAGACTCCGAGTGGCCGTGAGCGCTTGTGAGGCCCCTGAGCCAGAACCAGGCTCATGAGGGAGGCGAAATCCAGTCTCCTTCCCAGCGCTCCTTGCAAGTTGCTCTCAACCGTGACGGACTCCGACCCGCTTGGGCCAAACTCTCGAACGCAACTCTTGAGAGGCTGGCTCCAAACTTTAGCACCAGATCAATCCAGCCACTCGGTCCTCGGGAGAGCCCAAATGGGGCAGGTGTCTCGGCGCAGAGGCTTGGCAGTTTGCTGCATTGTGCAAAGTTAGTGTACTCTGCAGTATCATTTGGCAGCAAAACTACTTCCAATACTTATAGGACTTACTGGACAAAATGTTAGCACATGTTTTGTGGCTAGAATTTATATGTAACTCACTGAAAGCTTTGCTTTCCACCATCACTAACACATTTTGCAGCCCGAGAGCAGTTGTACCAGACTAATATGATTATTTTCTCACAAATAATGTCCATAAGATGAGTAGAGACTTTATTCATAGCTATTTTTATCATTTGAAGCAGATTGCGAAGAGCAATAGAGCAGAAAAGTCATAGGTGTCTATCTTACCATGGTCGAACTGGAGCTTTACCCGGGATGATATAATCAGGCGCTAAAGTTTGGAGCCAGCTATCCCTAAGAGTTCTGGGAGACATTCACGTCGGGCGCTTACACCTCCCAGCAAAAAACTCGAAGGGGCGAGCTGAGGAAGGAGCCTGGGCAAAATCAGTCATGAGCGCATCTCGAGCCACCCATGATCAAGAGTGCCTATCATCAGACAACGCGCGAATGGTTAAAAAATTTGGTTGCAATCTTACATTTAGTGATTGGCAAGGGTAAACCCTCTATGCTTAGAGGCTAACCCTCACCCTTACCCTTCAAAACCCTTACCCTCATGAAGGGTAAGGGTTGGGGTTACCCTTCAAACCCTTGCCAAAATGGGCAGAAAATGGTGCTTTGAGTGCTTTTTCCATTCACTTATAATGTCAGCCTTCTATTTGAGTAGCTTGCATTGATATAAAAAGTACTCACAATACTTGCAGCTTTATCAGCAACAGGTCTGCTATTTAAATGCAGACCCCTGCCAGACAAGGGTTAACTTTTCCCAGCCCTTACCCTTACTTTCTATACCTTTACCCTTAACCCTCCGAGGGTTTGCAAACCCTTGCCTATCACTACTTACATTGGTTTTTTATTGTTGTTACTGTAGTAGCTACTTCAGTCATTGCAGTTTACTTATGCTTACTTACCGGTTTATGCTAATTTGTTACTGCTTCGCTTACCTGCAATTTCTTACTCGCATATTCTCAATTACTGAATTATTAACTTTACTACTGAGACAGGTGTCTACTACAGGATTTGAACCAGTGACTAGTGCACATGCGCGCGAGGTAAATTATTCCTGCTACAACAAAACCACTGGACCAAGCAGCCATATGGGTAGAATTAACGACTATAAATATATCCACATCTTATGCACTTAAGCATTTCTCCTGCGACTACACAGTTACACTGTTTGCTCCTTTGCTGACTTCTGGGCTTCTATACTCCGGTTGCTAGTGTTGAGTCAGATAGACACCGTAAGTGCTCTGCTCACATCTTCTCTATTTGTTCTACCAGGGTTCCACCATGACAATCCTTATTGTCTATTGTCCTGGTACCTATTTGTGTCTGTTTGTAGTACAGCCACCCTGTATTGTATATAAAGCAGCCCTTTGGCGCCATACTCTAATAAGACTCTTACAACTCTCAACTCACTAACGTGTGTATCAACCAACCTACAGGTGAGTAACCATCCTAGCTTCCTCTAGGCCTTGGTAAGAGTGTACGCCGCTGTATGCGCTGCACTTCTACAGGTTATGAGCCCCGATGACGCAGTTGATTGCGCTGTCACTGGCAGCAGCAACCAGCTCATTTGGTAAACTTGCCTGTACCTATTTGCTGCCATTGTGCACAACGGTTGCGCTTCTCAGTGCACCGTCTGTGCCAGACAAGCTGAGTAGGCTCGAGAAAGCCCTCTGGGCCCCTCCTTGGCTAAAAACCATGTCAGTATGTCGTACTGACCGTTTTGTCCCTACAGAACCAAACAATGTCTTTCTCACTCGAGAAGCTTGTCCTCGTCCTTGACGGAACCAACTGAGAGCACTGAAACGACACCTTAAGGTCGTTCCTGGGCACTCAAGGGATCTCTCATCAGCTCACAACGACCCAGCCGACAGTGCCGACCTTAGTCTGCATCATCCCAGCATCTCCCGCTTATGCCGCAGTTGCAGCTGTGAGTACCACCCCGGCCATCCCTGCTCTCCGCCTCTGGCGAGGTGTCCGGCAACGAGCACGAGCATTCCAGGGCTGTCGACAAGCTCAATGACTAGATCAACGACGACCTCCGGGCCATGGGCTTCATTCGCCTTTGCCTGACTTACTAGATTGGCCAGTCGGTAAAGAATGAGACAACTGCTAAAGCCCTGTATGAGTCTTTGCAGATGACCTACACCCAGAACACTTTGGATACAGCCTACACTGACTTTAGGGGCCTCCTGAAGACTCACGTTCCCGAGGACCAGTCCCTAGCACCCGCGAATCGCTAAGATCGAATCCCATGTCGACCGCCTCAATGCGGTCCATGTGGAGATTGATGGCTACATGCACCTGATGCTCCTCATCTCAAAGACACTAGGGTATGGTAAGCACATAGCTACTGTCACCACTCTCAACCAGAAGATGGTAGATATGTCGCTGACTCCTGCTCCCACTAACAGCCCTGAGCCTAAACAATCACGGGCAGCAGCTCATCACTGCCCTGGGAGCAGTGGAAGCTTTCCAATGAACAGCGCAAGCAGGCCGGCTCTGCCAAGTGCATCACCGCTGTCAAGAACAAGAGGAAGGATCCTCAGTTCAAGCAGCAGCAGCGCTTGTAAGGGCAGCAGCAGCAGCAGCAGCAGAACGGTGCTGGCAACGGCAAAGGAAAGAAGACCCAGCGTGGATAGTGTGCAGGCAAGGGCAAGAGCAAGGCCCAGGACGCCGATCATGGCCACTCCTACATCGTCACCCCAGTCATCCCGGGCCAGTGAACAACTTCACCCCGACATGCCGCTTTCCAAATCCGAGGCCAAAGAAATTCAGTCTCGTATCGAGAGAGAGCGCAAGCTTTGGCTCGCTAACGGCAACCACTCCCCCGCTTCCGCAAGGCACTGGCCCTTGCCGAGAAGCTCAGAGTCGTCGGGTCCCAGGAGCGCATCCAGACCTCGAGGAGGTCATTGATGCCAATAAGCACAACACTCATTGCACGGATGCCATGCGGGACATTGAGCACTGCAACCTGTGGAACGCAGTTTGTGAGTTATAACACCATCAGAAGTTTGCTCTGAATGATCTCCCTGCGCTAACTAAATTGTTAGCAATCCGACAAGGACAATAAGTTCCAGACGCTCGCACAAGGCCCAGCTCCGGCAAAGCCGCAGAGCTCCTCAAAACTGCTCGCAAGCACATCTGAAAAAACCCCCTTACTATTCCTGCCTAATGCATGCTGATAAGCACTAATTCATTGCACATAAGCTTCAAAGTAACACAACTAGATAAATAGATACATTAGGCCAATAAGGCAGTTTAGTGAGGTCCTTTGCTAATTGTCTTAATTATTCTATATATTAGGGCAATTAGTCCTATTCTCAGCTATTTGTTTGCTTACTGTCCTATTTTGTTCCTTACATGCAGCTATAATACCACTACTGCTTGACTAGTCATCTGAGAAATCCCCTTCTTAATTTAACCTGATGCTCTGTATTGCATATTTAGTTATCTACATACAAGACTAAGCTACCTAACACAACAAACTACTTGAACTGTGCAGGTAAGCCCATGCACCATGCACCATCCTTACCTGCACTGCGCCATGCCCACCTGTGTGTTGTATCTGTCAGTAACATACTTACGTACACTACTACCCTGGCCCTCGTGTTGTGCACCAGCCCCTTCTGACGGGGGGCACACTTGTCAGCGTCGGTCTGCACGTGTCGTGCTTCGCCACGCCCTGCGACTGGCACAGGTACGGTGCGCATCCGTCGGCACCATACATGTATGCGCCGCTATCACGCCCCTGCGATCTTGCGTTGTGCTGTACACGCCAGTTTCTTGTAAGGCCGGCGCTCGCCTCACCTGCGCCAGTCTGCGCGCGTTATGCTTTGCCACGTTCTATGCCGCCGGTGTTGGTGTTATGCGCGTGCTGCGTTCGGCGTTGCACCTGTGTAGCTTGTTGCGCTGGTCCCTCGCGTCACGACGGCCCTTTGTAACGGTGGCGCGCTCACCTACGCCGGCCTCTGTGTGCTGTGCTTCACCACGTCCTGCGCTGGCCAAGCGTTGTGTGCCACCGTTGTGTCGTACACGTGTCGTGCGGGCCGGCTTCTTGTGCGTCAGCGCGTGCGGCGCCGGCGTTGAGCTTGTTGCATCGTGCTTGACTACGCGGGCGTTCGCGCATGGTGTTTGTTGCTGGTGAGGGATGCGTGGTGCCTATTCATGAAAGCACCGTCCATAAGCCGTGCATGCATGGCCATAGATGGCTCTGGGTAGCAGCGGTGGATGCGGCGAGAGGGCCACGTACTGTCAGAGGAGCCCTCCCCTTCAACAGCTTTGCTCGATAATTCACATGTCCCCCCACTCTTGTGTGATGTCGCTTGGGTCCTGGTGTCGGTAGGCGGTCGCGACGCAGCTAACGCGTCGGTTAGGAATGAGGGACCGAGGAATGAAAGATGACAACCAAAACGCAAAGGCTTCCAAAAGACGTTAAGGCGCCCATATTCTGTAAGTTATGACCATTCTGTACGATACACGCCAAGCCACTATGGCGCAGTTGTTAATCTACTGGCGCGTTCAGGGTGGTCCTGGGTTTAAGTCCTTCCTGGATGCATTGTGGTTATTTCTGGTCATCTTTTTTTAAGCCTCAGCCTATTAACAAAAGCATACAGTGTGAATTGCTTTGGTCGTCTGTGAAGCAGTCACTCTTTTAGAGCTATTGTGATATTTAAAATTGATTGCAACTTGTTGTACAACTGTGGCAAATGGCAATTATATAAGAATATAGACATTCTAGGCAAAAGCAGCTCTTTTTTAGCAATTGTACAGAGCTTATATATTAGGTTATAAAGGTAATATTAAAGAGCTTCAGACTTGTCATTAACAATATCCTTAAAGCTTTGTGCACTTTGAAAACCAGTCTAATAAGGAATCCATTATGCATTTATATGCCAACTAGGCTGAAATAGATAATAATAGCTATATTAACTCTAAAAGTGTAATAGTATAAGTATATAGATTAGCTGATTGGCAGAAAAAGGAGGACATAGAACTAAATTAGCTTTAAGCAATACAATAATAAGAGTCCAAGTAATAAATAAAAGCAATAGCAAAATAAGTGTCATAAGCTCTAGATAATGTCATAAATATAATACAAATAACAAGCAAACAAGTAAAAAGCTAATGATAAGCTACTGATGAAATATGCAATAGTGAGAAATTAGATAAAAAGAAATATAGTAAATGAGCTAATGAAAGAATGCAATAAGGCATTGGTAAGGGATAAAAAGTCAATTAGGTAGTAAAAGCCATTAATAATCAGCAGATTAGAATGTTGAAAAGGCAATGGGCTGTTTAGCAAGCTAATAGATGTAGATTAGCTAAATAAACTATGTTTTAAGAATACATTTTCATAAAAAGCGAAAAAGAGCATAATAAACAACTTAGTGTTAAATAAGAAGCATAAAGCATAGATTAGAAAGAGGGGTTTTTCCAGATGGACTCCAACAGCGAGAAAGTGACAGGGCAGCAGTGATGGAGTAGCGCATTGGTAGCAAAAACTCCGCAGGAGAAGTCGTCGTGTTGACATTGAGCGGTGCACTTCGAGGATCCTCATAGAAGAGTCAACAGGTATGCTTACATCCCACTCTAACCCCTTTCCTAGCATGCGTTCAACCTACTAACACAGGACCTTCAATATGCTTGCTAGGATCCTGCTGCCCATGGAGTCTCCATATTCAATGTAGCGGTTATTGCGGTTCGAAGCCAGAATGTGTAGTGGTTTGCGTTAATGAAGATGGCGCCGCCAACGATAGTCTTGTACCCATGAAGTAAGTCAAACTCAATGTCTTGGACTGTGGTGTACTGAGATTTGTCTTCGATGTTCTCAGGTTTCACTGCATGCGCTTTCTGGAGAAGTTCAAAGAATTCTAAGTCAAGAAGACGGTATGGGGATGTTACAGCAGATTTTGCCAGAGCTTTGTTGAGCTGTTGCTGCCCCACAGCAGCCAGTTGATGTATATGAGCTCCGTGCAGCTGGCGGTCTGAGAGCAACGTTGATAGAAGGTCCACCAAGCTGAACCCCACATCGCTACCGTGCAGAACATCCTGCCAGCCGATGTACAAGAGGTCCTTTGTAAGGGCTCTTCTGCGCCTCTCTACCTGCCACTGACCCGCTCGTCTTCTGCTCCAGCCATTGGACGGACTCCATCCAGGCCTGTCGGCTTTGCCGTGCATCATAGGCCTCTTTCCAGTAAGAAATTACCCACAAAGAGAGCTGGTCTGGGAGTGTTGATAACAGTAAAAGGTGCGTGGACATGATTGACCAAAAAGAAAATGTGGGCTAATTACGGAGGACTTCATAGAGCTTGATAACAATGTCCTGCGGAGGTAGCGCAATTTGGGAAACATGTGCTGGTGTGAACGATATGTCAGGTGAGTCTGATGACAGCCATCTGTCTAATTCTCGTAGCTCATCAGATACTGCACAGGGGCCTAGGAGATTTGAGTACCAACAAAGGGATATGACAGAGAGTGTTGGAGGGGAGGAGGACATCTCGAGCGGCCTGCAGAATGCTCAATACATGTGCGCGAGCTTGGTCTTCTGGTGTGGGGGCGAACTTGTAAGGTCAACTGCAATGGCTGCTATTGCAGCAAAGGTCTGCAAGCGTAGTGCAGTAAATCCGTTACACAGAGAGTAGGACGCAGTCTAGTCGCAGTCGCCTCAGGACTGTTGCAAGTGAAATGATTTTCTTGTTATTGATCATAATCTAGGTACAAGTAATTATATGGCACAGCCTGGTGGGCTTGAGCCCGCCGCCTGCTGTTTGCATCGTGTCACAAAGGGGTCATCGACGGAAAACGCGGTCAAGTCACATGTCACGGTAGACCGCCGCCAGTTGTCCAAGGTGGTTCAAAACTGTCACAGTCACAAGGCCATCCGGAATGGTTAAAAAGTACAGTAGTTTGCATTGGACTGGAGATTTTGAACAATACCAGACTCCAGGTAGCTATTGAGTCAAATAGACGCTATAAGCGCTCTGCTCACATCTTCTCTATTTGTTCTACCAGGTTCCACCATGACGATCCCTACCGTCTGTTGTCCTGGTATCTATTTGTGTCTGTTTGTAGTACAGCTACCCTGTATTGTATATAAGGCAGCCCTCTGCGCCATACTCTAATAAGACTCTTACAACTCTCAACCCACTTTCATGTATCCAAACCAGCCTATCAGGTGAGTAACCAACCTAGCTTCCTCTAGGCCTCGGTAGGAGTGTATGCCGCTGTATGCGCAACGCTTCTATAGTGGCGACAGTCCACACGATACTCGGCTGGGAGCAAGACCGTGGAGTTGAAGTTTTGAAAGTTATTAGGACTAGAAAATTTGACTTAGATGGATAGTGCGCAAGAAGAGTTGAATATGTGATAAGACTGCAGTTAACACGTGCACCAAGGCTTACCTCGTCGCCATGCAGTTGCCAATGTAGAAGTGCAAGTTGGCTGGAAGGGCAAGGTTGACGAGGTGATTGCGAGCGTGGCTTTAGTGTACGATAGGATTGGCCGTGAATATATCTGAAACCAAATAATCAGCTGAGACGACGACGATGTGACTAGTGATAGGCAGGGGTTTGCAAACCCTCGGAGGGTTAAGGGTAAGTGTACGAAGGGTAAGGGTAAGGGTTGTGAAAAGTTAACCCTTGTCTGGCAGGGGTTTGCATTCAAATAGCAGATGTGTTGCTAGATAGAGCTGCAAGTGTTACAAGTGCTTTCTATATCAATGCAAGCTACTCAGATAGAAGGCTGACATTATAATTGAATGAAAAAAGCACTCAAAGCACCATTTTCTGCCCATTTTGGCAAGGGTTTAAAGGGTAACCCCCAACCCTTACCCTTCATGAGGGTAAGGGTTAGCCTCTAAGCATGGAGGGTTTACCCTTGCCAATCACTAGACGTGACCTACCAAACAAAATACACCAAAGCGCTGAGACGGAACACCACCCTGGTGGTAGCCTCGAGTGCCGACACGCAAGTGCAAGACCTAGCAAGACACTAATCAGCTACGAAAGACGGACGCGAAACTACTTACTCGGACTCGGTGTCGGAGCGAATACTGATAACTATAACGAACGCGTATGCAGCGGGGGCGGTGTGAGCTCTCGAGGGGGAAAGATAGCTTCATTGAAGGCGGGAGGACGCCCTTTATATATGGTACACAGAAATCTCCCGCTACCGTTCTCTCGGTTGGGAGTTCGCTTTGGAAACATAACAGAGCTGAGAAAGAAGAACATACTGGTGCGAAGAGGTCCGAAAGCGGGATGAAACCTGGTTCTGGATGCGGCATGTTGCGAAACTGTTGGCGCCGGGGGATAGACACTCCGGTTCGTCCAGCTATGTCATGTTCGGACGGGCGATGGCTCAGAGCTAGTGCAGAGACAGTGACGCTGGCTGATTTACGTGCGCGAACCGCTGCCCTCGGAGAGCGAGCACGGTCACTGTCCTGGCATAGGCCCTTACATCCCGTCTTCCCACGATCGCGACCGTCGGTCCCTTTGTCATCTGTGATGGTACACGAGAGAAGAGAGGAAGTGAGAGAGAGTATGCGAATGATGCAAGTGAGATGAATACGAGACGTGCACTACCCTCCTGGCTGACCGAACTGCCGAGCAAGTGGTTCGCGAGGTGAAAGCTGCGTTCGAATCGCGGATAGACGCGGACGAAGCGTCCCCGTCCCGAGCGTCAACGCTTCCGCCTTCCTAATGCAGAATATTCGAATTATCAGCGTTTTTACGTCCGCGCTTGAATCCACTACCACACCGAGAGGCACAGCTAACTTGAGGAGAGATTAGCCAGGCCGCTGATAAGCAATAAACAAGGCCAAGAAATCCAGCCCGAAGTGACTGTGAGCGTAACAAGGTTGATTGGAATTCATGGTCTGACGAGCTACCTACCAAAAGTAAAGAGAGCATTTGTCAGCCTCGCACGCTAGACAGCAAGCATGAGTACCCACCATGAGTTTCGATGTATCGTAATTTCTGTTCATGGAGCGGTCTTGAGAGCACGTTCTCCAAAACAGCATCACAACTCATCTCGGACTAGAGGCAGAGACAGAGACGATACACGTCAGTTGATTCGATCGTGCAGGCACTCGGAAGCATCAACACTTCACAAGTCCAAACGAGGCTTAAAATTTCGCCCCTGGTGCATGCGCGGTGAATTGAATATCTGCAAGAAGTCGATGGTGAGCATTCTTCCAAGGGTGTCCTGTAAATTCTAAGAAACCCACCGCTGCTGCCGCGAGCCCACGGAAATCATGAAGTTCCTCCATAACAGAGCAAGTTCATCGGCTGACCAATATGAGCGGCCATAGCATTAATATTATAGGATGCTAGTCAACGCGCTGTGATTTAGGCCTTAGGTGTCGTTAGGGGTAATGACGGTGAGCGGGCTTCCTTGTCAGTCCTGGTCGACAAAAGCCCGTTCGTCATCACTGTTTCTGAAGAGCTAGATAGCGATTCGTAGGCCGTGTATATAACCGATAGGATACTGTTGCAGGCTGCTTCGAAGGATTCCAGCTCCGGAATCGAAGACGGGATGAGCTCGAGAGTGAAAAGACTGCGAGTCTCGGGATGCGACACGGCACGCCGCAGCCGCACCGGTAAGATCCGGTGGCCAGCGCAGCGCCGGCATTTCCCAGAGCGGGATTGTTACGCCATCACGCGCGTTCCCAAGCTAACTGACTAGTGTTGCCGCGAGGTGAGGCGAAGGCACCGTGAGGCAGCGGAGCTTGAAACCTTAGGTGCCTTGAGGCCCATAAGGTGGGGCCGTAAGGCCTGCCTTAACCTTACCTTGAGAGGATGCCGGTGATCCGGCCTTCCTTTCCAGAGAGCTAGCCATTAGACGCCGCCCGAACATATACCACTGATGTGCATGACAGAATGCGAATAAGTACACTGGGTAGAATTCCGTTTGCATAGACCAAAATATTGTAAGGAGAAAGACAAACTGCAGAAGACATCAGAGATTTTTTCAGCTGCACGAAAGTGCTGGCATCTGTGTATATATCTGCAGCGAGAAGATGAGCTCGAAGCAAGCAGCACTTTCGTGGCGAGCAGGCAGTGTGGTGACATTATGCATTCGTATAAATGGCCCAATATATTTACTATGACAAACCATTGGCCATAGAGGAAGCGGCAACCTCTCACGAGAGGTTCGGGAGTCTTGCACTCAGGCTGAGCGACTATTGTGCTACTCACCACTGGTGGGTAAGGCTAATGTGGAAGACTGTTTTCTACATTAATATGCATTCCTTTCAAGTTCATGGCATTCTTAGGAGTCCCAATAGACTGTGAGTGTACAAGAAACAAGAAACTACAGTACTTGCAGGCGGGAGGGCCTTGAGGCCCCTTAAGGCATGGCCTTATGTGCCGTGAGGCGCCACTGCCTGCTGACAAATCAGCTTAAGGCAGCCTTACCTTGCCTTAAGGTTAAGGCGGCCTTACCTCAGCGGCAACACTATAACTGACCTCATTTCCTCGCTGTTGTCTCCCTCGCCTTCTTTGCTGTCGGCCGTCTTTGCAACCCCACGCTGAACTTGTTTTCCACACGTCTCGACTATCCTCACGCCCGTCGTATTCTGTTTGTTATGAGCTCCACATGTTTCCTGGTTGGTTGTGACCTCACTTTGGCTCTGTATACTTTTTCGACCACGCCGGCGACCTCCCTTGGACCTCCCTACCCGCTTCTCTCCCTATCATACCTCCTGCACCAGGCTGTGTCAACATTTTATACTTGCCATGGAATACGAAGCTCTTGCGAGACGGTACAGATGCGTTGAGAGTTTGAAGAGTGCCGCTTAGGTGACTCATTTGCACCAAGCGTGAAGAGCTGGTGAAGCTGGCGGGCCGTCTCGGTCAACCCCTTGATTTCGAAGGTATCAAGCAGCTCTGACCACAAGAAGTAGCGCCAAGTGCTGATTGCTATCACGTGAGGGTCCAGAGGTACATCATGGTTCTGCGATGCAGTTGACTACGTATGGCTTTCACTGCGTGAAGCTCGAATACATATCTCCCTTCGGTACGACGCCCCGGACCCGCGAAGGACAGCTCAGCATCTATTCAATCGTACAGATGGCTCGTCATGCGAACTCTGTAGGATGATCCTAGCCATTCAGTCTGAGGTTGGCGGTCGTATACATAGACGGGGATGTTGCGGACCATCACACTGAAGCCCACCAATCGCCCCTCTCCAGCTGACGTCTTCAAGAGGAGGTAACCACACCACACACGATGTCTAACCAACTCGTCTGGTTTATTGCAGGTAGTCCGTTTACTTGGCTTCTTGACATAGCCCTTACTAATGTCTTCTGTAGGGGCATCCCAAGGATTTGGGGCGGGTTCTTAGCCGCTTACTCCTGGAACGTGGTGACCGGGTAATAGCCACGGCACGGTCAACAGTCGATTTCGACGGAACTCTCTCGGAAACCCCAACTTCAAGACCCTCCGCCCTCGATGTTACCGACACCTTCGGAGCAGATTCAGAACATTGCAAAACAAGCTATGGAATTCTGGGGCAGTGTGGACGTGGTGGTGAACAACGCGGGAATTGGGAGTCCTGGCATCTCAGAGGAGATTGGGTAAGTCCACATGCTCCCGTCGTCGTCAGCTTTGCTCATTTTTTGTAGGGTCGCGGGAGCCATCCAGGCATTCAACGTCAATTTGTTTGGGGCTATGAAGGCTACACACGCATTTCTGCCTGCAATGAGGGCCAGCGCGATCAGGTACCATTGTCCTTGTGGGAAGCAGGCATGCCTGGAAATCTCAGTTCCTGTAAGTCCTGCCTGTGAATGCTACACACCCAAAAATAACTTCGCTCATTGACAGTGCATGTCTTCATATTCTGCGTCGAAAGCAGCATTGCATGGTATGTCGCTGTATAGGACTTACACTTGTCGTATGATAACCAACTCCGACTCTAGCGTGGGCCGAGTCTCTATCTACAGAGTTGAAATCTCTTGGAGTCCGGCGTTTTGATCGTCCAGCCTGGCGCACATCGCACAGGGTTTATCGCAACCGCAGACGCGAACCCGCTTCCTACTCAGGAGGTCGCCGACTATTCCTCGGCTCGACAGATGGCGTACCGGGTTTACAGAGCTCTCGACGGAAAGCAGCCGAATGACCCAGTCAAGGCAATGACTGCGGTGATTGATGTTGTCAAGGGTGAAGGATCAGCGGCAGGCAGGCCTATGCCCTTATGGCTAGTGTTGGGGAAGGACGCCGAGGACAATTTGAGAGAGAATATGGAGAGCGGCTTCGCAATCTGACTGAGTGGTCGGATGTCACGCGCTGGAGTAGTCTTTTCTGGGGATGCTAACACCGAATCTTAACGTTCTGTAGAGCTCTATAAATCCACTATTTCCCTGTTGCCTTCCTATGCTACGCTGCGACCGGTAGTCTCCGAATGCTTGGCCAGTGCCAGTGGTGTATGAGAACGACTCACTGAGCGTGACACTGCAGAACCCAAGAGATATATCCTGGGGATTTATTGTGTCAACACGTGGGATTCTGAAACAAAATGGCCAGCATAAGTCACACGGATTGATTAAATAATCCATTTCAGGAGATATACAACTTAAATGAACGCGTAAATCTGCGCACCTAACTCTGTATCCTTCCTCAATAACTCACAGAGCTTTATTTTGACAATAAATCCTTTATATCTCTCATAGCTGTTCTGTGGATTTATAATGGGCACATTACTTGTAAGCAACAAGATAAATTCCTTGGACAAATACAAAATAAGTTGTACATGTATCCAGCATGAAATAGACAGAGGTCTTCAGAATACATCTACAGGATTTATTGTGGCAATATATTCCACCTAACTCAGCAAGAGATATTGAGGACACACAGTCAACATAAGTAAGATAAAGAACACAGATATATTCATCATAAATCACATACCACATATCTCCAGGATAAATCCAGCAGGACCTCGGACACTTAGAAATATAGATGTCTGCTGAATGTAGTAGTTAGACATAAACTCATTCAATATGAGACTTTTGATTACTGACAATGAACTTACTAGTATGCACATTGGTATATTCAGATACAACTGCAAATCCAGTAAGGACTATCTTGAACTTTCACATACATTGCACAATGGTGGCGTATTCATAGAACTTTGCTGCCCAAACTGGATGTGATAAAGCACAGGTTTGCATTGTATGAAACATGACACTGTGGTAAGCACTTACATGTTTATGCCCTATGGGGGCTCTGACTGACGATGCTAACACTAGCCAATGTCAAAACAGCGCAATCTGGCCAAGGTTGTTAACTTGGGCAACAAAGTTTTGCAAATACGCCCCGCCATTGTGCAAAGTATACAAAAGTTGATAGCTCTCACAAGATTTGCAATTGTATGTGAATCTACCAATGCGCATTGTGTGTTTAGTGTCCACAGTTAAAAGGCTTATGTTGAATGCAACTAACTACCATCTTCCGCAGACATCTTTGTTTCTAAGTGTCTGAAGTCCTGCTGGATTTATCCTGAAGATATATAGCACATTATTTATGATGAATATATCTGTGTTCTTTATTTTACTCACATCAACCATATATTCTCAATATCTCTCACTGTGTTAGGTGGAATATATTGCCACAATAAATCCTGCAGATGTATTCTGAAGACCTCTGCCCAGTTCATGCTGGATACATGTGTGACTTGTTTTTTTATTTATCTAGTCAATTTATCTTGTTGCCTACAAGTAATGTACCCATTATAAATCCACAGAAAAGCTACAAGAGATATGAGGGATTTATTCTCAAAGTAAAGCTCTGTGCGTTATTGGGGATGGATATAAAGTTAGTCAGGTAGATTTATGTGTTCATTTAAGGGATATATCTCCCAAAAGGAATATCTAATTAATGCACGTAACTTATGCTGGCCATTTTGTTTCAGACCACCACGTGTTTACACCATAAATCCCCGGGATTTATCTCTTGGGCTCCGCGAGTGTCAGAGTCGCAGCCACACCTAGCACAGAAGTTCCCATGGGCACATGATGGCACATCAAGTCCTCTTTCGAAAATGTGGCGTGGTTACCGGTTTTTTATATCCTTGCCAACACCTTCATCGTCTTAGTATGCTCGAGTTGGCTGACATCCGACAACGTTGATTATCGTGCACAAAGATTCTAAACTAAAAGTTGTGACACTCACACTGCGAACCCAAGAGATAAATCCCGGGATTTATGGTGTAAACACGTGGTGGCCTGAAACAAAATGGCCAGCATAAGTTACGTGCATTAATTAGATATTCCTTTTGGGAGATATATCCCTTAAATGAACACATAAATCTACCTGACTAACTTTATATCCATCCCCAATAACGCACAGAGCTTTACTTTGAGAATAAATCCCTCATATCTCTTTGTAGCTTTTCTGTGGATTTATAATGGGTACATTACTTGTAGGCAACAAGATAAATTGACTAGATAAATAAAAAAACAAGTCACACATGTATCCAGCATGAACTGGGCAGAGGTCTTCGAATACATCTGCAGGATTTATTGTGGCAATATATTCCA
>JAKOGH010000416.1:0-13753 GCA_024811115.1 Terana coerulea
TAAGCGTCGCCTCTCCGCCACCGCCGCCCGTCTACTCGCCGTTCTCGCTGTATGGCGGCGGCGGCGGCGCGAACAGCGGGACGCGGACGCTGAAGAGCCTGCAGCTGATATTGCGCGAGGAGTTGGGGAGGGTCAGGGAGCTGCAGCTGCGGCTGAAGTGGTGGGTTTTGAGAGCATCGCCCCGCTGCTGGCCGCACAGCACGCGCCGGCGCTCCAAGTGCTCGAGCTGAGCACGCCAAGCGGCCTGTGCGACTCGGGGTTCAGCGTGCCTGTATTGCATCTTGCGCCTCCGCCAAACCACAAAGCGCGCCTGCCGGCTACGCAAGCGCTGGCGCACTCCCGCTGGAACACCTCTCCCTGACCACATACGCATTCCCCTGGGCTGCGTCCTCCTCCCTGTGCTCGCACGGCTTAAGAGCCTCGCGTTGCACCGCGCCCCGCCCACTGCGCGCGTCCGCTGCAGAGGTATGCGCCGCACTGGCGTCGATGCCGCGCCTCGAGCAGCTGGTGCTGCACGACGTCCTCGCACCACATCCCGCTGCGACACCCCGGAACCCTGACACGACGCGTCTTGGAGAGAAGGCCAAGGCGTACTTGCCGCGCTTGCAGACGGTGTCGCTCGCCGGCGACGTGGCTGTATACGCCCTACTTCTCGCGGGCCTCGACGCACCGCGTGTGGAGAGCGTGCACCTCGACTGGCGGCGCACGGCGCTTGAGCCTGATGCGCTCGAAGAGCGCTTGCGCGATGTGCGTGCGTCCTTAGCGCAGTGCGTACGACCGGGACCGGGGGCGGAGGACGAGGGGTACGCGAGCGACCGTGAGCGTGCACAGCGCGAGGACGACAGGCATGCAGCGCCGGATATGAAGTGGACGGCGGCGGCGGTGCAAGAGTACGGGGGCGGATGTCCGGCATACGTCTTGCATGTGGGCCTCTGCCAGCCCCGCGCATGCGGCTCGGACGCAACCGCTGCGCGATGACGCTGCGCGTGTGTCTGCCGCACACGGCTGCGCACTGCGACGCGGCGTGCCGGGCGCTGGCAGGGCGTTGAGGTGCTCGTTATCGCGTATACCTGTGTGGCTCGAGCAGCTGCAAGGCGAGGAAGACTGGCACAATGCAGGTGTACCGGACTCTAGATATGAAGTCGGCGATGTTGCGGAGCGTGCTCAGTGCTTAGGTCAGGTCACTATCCGTCAATTGTAGCCTGCTGGAGACTATTGAATCAATGTATAATATCATGTACCAACTCTCTCTCGACTTTTCCGCGTCTCTTCATGTTGTACCGCATCTTCCATACTGTAATACCACAATAAATCATAATCTGTCTTTCACCTGTTCCGTTCGAATTCAGATTCTTCGAACCTCGGTATGCATACCAAACGATCGCTTACGCATCACGCAACGGCTGCGGTACGTCTCAACAGCATGGCTGTGGGCGCGAGTGTGGGCTACATGGTATGCTTGTTTGATAGTTTCACTGCTCTTGGAATCTTGCCGCCACCTCCAGTAGATTGAGCACGATACATACTGTTATACAGCACCGCCACCGAAATGTCGAACAGGAAGACATAGGCATTCATACACACGCCGAGTTATTCTGTGAACGAAGTTCGCGTGAGGTCCATGCCGGCTACTTCGCCCAGTGCTTGTGGTACGCAAAGACCCTCACGCTCCTCCCACCACCACCTTGTCCAGTTCCGCCTTCAACGGTGTCTCCCAGACCTTCTGCTCCTCCGCGTTGGTGAACGCATGCAAGTCCTCCAACTCGTGCACCGCAAGGAACCGCTCGGGATCCGGCTCGTCCCCCTTCACCTCCGTCCCGGCGCGCTGCCAGTCCTTCAGGACGTATCGCGTGCTGCGGACCCATCCTTCGAGCTTTGCCAGCATCGGGAGGTGCTCGCCGTCGTACCACGCGTCGAGAAGCGCCTCGCGCCCGCGCTGTACGTCGTACGAGACGAACACCGTGAAGCGCGGTGGCTTCCCGCTCGCGTCGAGCAACGCAGACGGCGCGGGGCGCGGACCCTCCCAGCGCTCATACACGCGTCGCTCCATGAAGCCCAGCCGCTTGAACAGCGCCGCCTCACGTGGGCTCGCGATGTCCGCGATGGTGGTGAACGGCGATGCGTGCGTGTCCGCGACGGACGTGAGGCCGTAGGCCGCCGCCCACACGGGCGCCGCGTGGTCAGCGGCGCGCAGACGCAGCCAGCTGGTAAAGGTGGAGATGCCGAGGAGGAGCGGGACGTGCTCGTTGTCGTACCAGTCCGTGAATTCGCCTCGGGGACGCCGGCGCCGTGGTCGGACAAAACGAGGAGGTAGCCTGGGGGTGCCATGGTGTTGTGTGTGCGCGGTGCTGTGTCCAGTAGTGCTGAACGATGAAAGTAAACTCTTGAGGACACCATATATACGCCGGAGGGAAGTATTATCGATCATGTAACATCGAGGTGCGTGTGATATTATTCATCCATAAATAGGTTGAGATGTTGATAAGAATGTGTGCCCCAATCGAATTTGTATCGCCTTGATTTCCGTTGATAACCACAAGTACGCAGAGTGACAGTCGTCGAGTCCACGAAGCTGACGAACGTTTCAGAAAACAGTTAGGCATTGCCACGCTAGAAACACTGACCGGTCCTGACAAGTGCTGCCAGCACTGACGACGCGGACGGCACCGACGGCACGGAGGGAGCTGCAAGACGTGCTGACGAAGGTATTTAGCGCCAATGCGACTTTGCTGACTTGCACCTCGGAATGTGCGATAGCATCGGGATATACGCCTCCCCGTGCTAGTCGTCTGTCGTCCAGGCTCAAGGAATAATGTGTATGCGGGTAGCCTGGGCGCGACATTCATGTGGATGAGGCGCTGCAGAGTGTGCGTTCTGCTTTACGGACGTATAGACACCTCAGTGTCGGCCACTGCTCCAAGTGTAATGGATTGATTCACGTCTACCGACCTGGTGGAGTGCTGACCAGGTCAAACGAGGCACGACTAGTGTCGATGTGGATACAGCTGTTGTGAGCCAGAACCATCTGCACTGCACATCCGTGAATACGCGGGGACGGACACGAGGCGGGCGAGGAAGGCGTGGATGAGCGGGAGGCGCAGTAACACTGTGACCGTCGCCTAGAGGAGTGGCGCAGCGAGGGAAGCAGCGCGCCGATACGCGCAGCCAGGTGTACGGGCCCTTTGTCTGCTTCGTGTGAAAGGGGAGAGAGCCATGCGATGCGGTATGTGACGACGCGCAGCTCGTAGATGCGTGTGAGGAGCCGGGCGGGAGCGCGAGCGCGAGTGAGGTGGACTGTGTGAGGTGAGGATGGGCGTGTTTGGATTCAGTATCGGTTTGGATGGGCGAAATGGACCACTGCGGCGCGCTTCTGTGCGGCATGGTCCGTATATGCGGGCTGTTGCGCATGAATCGGTCGTGTAATGGTCCAACTGGTCGTAAGCTCTAGTTGAGGGACCAGTATGTACTTGAGATGGACCTCGATAACTCTGTGCTGGAGTAGATTGTTGAGATATATAATACGTGATAGAATTTCTGGCACGCACCTGTCTTGTGTCGTCCGTTGTGGCCTGCCTTAGCTTCTCATCAACCCTTTGCAGTTCCTGCGGTCGCCTGTGCAGACCCAGCGCAAGCTGGTAGTTGGTTGAGATGGTGACAACCTTCCAGCTACTCGTCGTTCGACAGAAGACTACTCAATATCACCCCAAATCGGGCTTGATGTCAACGTTGTCGAAATTCGCGAATGCTATCCGTCCCCAGAGGAAAAGGCTTCCATTGCGCGAGCGCAGCATGAGCTTTCTTCCTACAACGTCAACACAAGTAGGCAAGACTCAGAGAGCAATCAAACGCACCAGCAGAACAAGCACGCGCCGCCGACCACTCCTGCTCCGCCTTTCTCTACTCTATCCTTGCTCTCTGCAGCTGTCGACATGTGTCTAAGCGTGCGCGGCTCTGCGCAAACACGTTTTTTCCGCAGTATATGGCAAAGCGTTTAGTGTTTTCGCTGAAGGGGCTTGGCACTGCGAGCCGTGCTTGCTCGCGGTCATCGCAGCCGCGTCGAAACTTACGCTAAACCATCTTCCGCGATGAGTGGACAAAGGATTCTTCTGCAATCGCAGGACAGCCAAGTAAGCCGCTGAGTGAGAGTTGCGGAGTGTGCGTGAGACGAAGGAGTTGTGATGAAAGTACAGGCGAGAGATGGGTCGAGAAAGGAAGGCGGATGCTTGGAATCATAACATCTGTAAACAAGGCTCGAGCAGCTTGCAGCTTGATGTCATCGTCCGTGAGGCCGAATTCAAACGGGATTGAAATTCAGGATACATTGCGTACAGAAAATTACAGTAGATAAAGAGACATAAGAGATTAAGGAAAATTATCCGGATACGTTGCGTACGAGAAAATACAATGGATACAGAGACACAGAAAAGATAAAGAGAAATTCGCTACATGGTATTGACGGTCGTATATTTGGTCCAATAGTCTCCAGCGCACCCCATTCGGCGGGTGATACCTTCGAGGGGGTATAAAGCGACATGGTAGATAGTGAGTGAGAGGGCGTAGTTGTCGACTGCCATCACTCCGGAGAGAATAGCTACAAGCAGAAGGGTTAGATTTTGGTCCGAGGACTGGAAGCATGGTAGAAGACATACCTGACTCATCCAGAGAGTGGGTGATACCGCCGTAGACGTGTCAATGTCCTATACACAGCAAGTAGCTACAAGACATATTGTCAGCAATCATCGAGGATGCTCGTGCGTGCAGTGCTCACCTTATCCGACCCGAGCCATCGCGTAGACCGTATAACAGCAGTGTGGGGGATGAGCCTCGCGAAGAGGTCTCTATTCCCGCACACAAAGCCGAAGGCGGTCATGTCGTCAAATTTGGCATCAGGTGGATCGTACGGGTTGAGTGGTCCGTCAGAGGTAGGCTGGTATTCGAATAGCTGGATAGGATCCCCAAGCGGTAGGGGACTTGAGGGAATAGGGTCCAGTGGACTGAGAGTGGCGATAGGCTGAGACGCGACCACACAATGCAAGCGGCGCAGATAAGAGAAGCCGGAGATTTGATGCCCGAAAGGCGAGACTTGAAGCCGAAACACAATCCAAAGTCGGGTAGAGATGGGCTGGAACGCGGCCACACATGCGATGTGGCGCAGAGTCCAATTGATGACCCGGGGCGGGTTGTCGCCATGGGCGAAATTCGGAGGCCTTGAAGGCGAGACTTGAGAGATATACAAGACGTCGTCCAAGGCCCGTTGTCGATGCGGAGTGGCATCTTGATCTTGGACGACATTGCGTGGGGGTGAAAAAGCGGAGACGAGATTTGAGTCTTAGTCGGAGGCACCCAAGGAAGCCAGCAAGGTGGCGACATTGTCAGCTTCTGCAGCCTTAGCCTTGTAGTGGTCAAAGCGAGAGAGGCGGTGAACTCAAGGACAGTATTGTTGTCGCAGCTCAAGCTGGAAAGGTCGGTCAAGTTGGCTGGAAGAGAGGCATCTGCGTCGAGAGTCGACCTCATCATCGTAGTCGGCCAAGTCCTTGATGGCGGCTGTGGTGAACATTTTCGGGATGGGTCCTGGCGCAGTGAAGAACGTGTCCTCGATGACATCTTCATACTCAGGAAGCAGCGGCGCAGGCGGGAGAAGCCGGAGACTTTGAAGTTGCAAGGTCGTCCGAAGCGGCATAGAGTTGGGCTGGGGCACGTCCACACATGCGATGCGGCGCCGGGTCCAGAGTATTGGCTAAGGCGGGTTGTCGCCTTCGTCAGATTTCCGAGGCCTTGAAGGCCAGACTTGACAGACATCCAAGAGCGCCAGCTAGCCAGAGAATTGCGATGAAATCATTGAGGTGAGGGAGGGGCTCCGGGCGAGGGTGAGAACGTAAGTCGGAGACCCGTCGTCGACGTCCAGTGCTGTCTTGATCTTCAGTGCCTCTGCCAAGGAGTAAACAGCGTCGGACTCGATATCAATCTCGATGTCAATGCCGAGCTGGATAACTTGTCAGAACAAGCTAGTAAGTGAATGTACGGGATACGTACCTTGATGTTGTGTACGCAGACACGGTCATTGAACACCCGCATGAACTTCCTCTTTACAGATCGCTTGACGTTGCTGCCGAACTTCCTGTCGCCTCGCACTTCGTGGTTGATGTCGCACTGGCTGCATTGAGCGGCCTGCCCGCGCTCCTTGCGGGTGGTCTTGACGAACACAGCGGGCGGGTGAGCGGCGGCGACGACCTTCTTCTCGCGCTGGATCTTGGGCGACGAGAATTTAGAGCGGAGCTTGTTGAGAGCGGCGCGGACGCCGGAAGCGGCCTTGCCGGACTCGGCAGCGGTGGGCACAGGCTCGTCGGCCACAAAGGCGAAAGGGGCGATGAGCTCGATGTTAGACATGGATAAAGCTTTGAGTGAGTCTGAGAGTGAAAGTAATTCAGGAGAGTGGGAAGAGGCGAGGGAGATGGGGATGAAAGCGCGTCGGCTCGAGCTTAAGACAGGACGCGGGGCTTGAAAACGCGTCGCGAGATCCCGGCGTTAAACAAAGCGCGTCGCGCACGTGTGCTCACGTGTGCGTCCGGGCGCCAAACGCGACTACCCTAGCTCAAGCGCTTAAAGAGAGGCCTTAAGTTGGACGCCATGGCCCTCCGCCACGACACTGCAGAGCCGTCAGCTAAATGCGTAGTGATTCATGTTGCATGCTTGTAGCACGCGCCGTGATATAGAGTAAGTTGACAAGTTTAACAATGGTAACATACTAAAGGTGTTTTTCAGCTGGTACTACCTGTCTTGTCCTCGCCAACACCGGGTAATGCTATCGTGCACATTTGTCCAACTACTTCGACTCTGCTTCCGGTCCGAAATTATAATATGCAAATGAAATGCGTACATCAGACTGTGCCTGTTCTACACCGTGACTAGGTGCAAGGACGGAAGATTTACGGGAACAGGATGTCGCGCAAACGGGGCCAGCGGGTTTTTCGAGTGTCGCCTCTTACTCGTCATCGGGTGGGATGTTTAGTAACGCAGTAGGGCAGAGAATCTTCTTACTGGGGAAGGGCAGGTCGTAATAGTTCTTTATACCCAAAGTACGCCAACCAAAATCCACGCTTTTCGCCGTTAGCTCACCAGCTTCACCATCACTTGCACCTCAGAGTCCACACGCTAATATTCTGCATACATTCTTTGCGGGTGGTCCTGTTCGACCGATACATCCTCCGCAACTGACATCCTGCAGTCCGCACTAGTCCATAGTCCATATTCCGAGGCTCTCCAACTTCGCACACCCGCTATCCCCTCTAAGAAGAGCCGCAGAAAGGAGTGTTGTCAATGTAGATGCAATGGTTTGCCTGTGGAAAGCGTCATCATACGTTGTGTCAGTTGTCGAGGTCTAGTGCAGTAGGCAGCAAGACGGGCACTCACGCCGCAGCTCCCGATCTCGACGAACTGGCTCGCGGTGTTGCACTCCCAGATGGAGTGGTCGTCCGGGCCGCAGATGCTACGCAGCACAACAAGATCGTAAGTGTCGTGACTATGCAGGTTGGCGGGAGGGACACTCACAACGTGCCGGGCGTGCAGGGTGGTAGGTTGCGGTGGCGGCGACGTTCGCGGTCATCAGGGCGGCGGCAGCAGCGAGGATGGAAAGGAACTGCATGTTGGTTGGTTGGTTGAAGAAAAGTGCTCAAAGTAAGTCTTGGGCTTTGGGAGAAGACGAAGCTGCTTTGCTGACCCACCACCAGCCAAAACACGAAGCCTTTATACTGCCTCTCCGTCGCAGCGTCTCGCTGGGCGGGTGTCCTCGCCGTCTTTTGCGGGACCAAGGACAGGTGAGTGCCATTCAAAACACTGCCCGTGTCGCTCATTGAATGCACAAACTGAGTATTCTTAGCAGTGCAAGCCGTATACTCGCTCGCATCACGGTCTGAAGACGGTGCTACGGCGTGTGCTGGCCTACACCACTAATGTCAACGTGCCGAGCTCGGGCTAGGGCGTGCGGACGCCGCGCGGAGCTGTTGCCGGGAGTCCGCTAACCGTGTCATTCAAGCGCAGCATCAGCCTAGTGTTCGCGGCGCGTCGTCTCGTTCGGACCGACATATACTCACTTTGTGCCGGACCCTTAACCTTTCCGGAGGCTATTAGGACGTCAGATGATACATACCCCTTCAAGGTGGCAATGACAGTCAACACAACTCAGGATAGTTGTGATGCTCTGCGCCGGTACATATCATATAGCAAGTAAGCTTTCATCCTCGTCTGTCCGAATTGATGGATAGCAAGATTAGCTTCGCTAATATTTTACAGGTACAAATTCTCATTCATGCAAGTACGAGCCAAATATAACCGGGAACATGAGGCAGCCTTCTATCTCCAGCTACCGACCTAATATCTGGTCTGGACGAGTCTCAAGTATCCGATATTTTACACAGCAAGCGTTTGCCGGCATCCAAACTAACTGAGCCCGGTTGCCTCCGCAGCATATGTGCCGTTTCACCAGCGCCGTGCTCCGACGCCTTTGTCCCGTGCCGGTGAGAATTGCAATTCTCAGTCTACCGCATTGAAAGCCAGCTCACTTCAATCTAGAGACCTACGGCCAGGACACTCCGCCAACGAAAACTCCGACCCTGGCCGGAAGCCGAGTTTGTAGGTGGCGCGGTAGACCGTTGGCCATGGACCACGAGACCAGCGTAGAGCGGTCACGGCCGCAGCTCTCGAGATGCTTTGCACTTCGTCATCATTGCAGTCTATTTGGAGATGGGCGGTAGTCACAAGCAGCATATAAACTCACCGGCGCATGCCGCGCGGTGCGCGCCTTTGCGACAAGTACGAGGTTCGTCACGGTGTCCGTGTCCGGTCAAACGTGCACAAATAGTGATGTGGTTCCGCTATAGAATCTGTACAAGCCGTGGTGGCCTCAAAGACAGACAGCCCGTGGAGGACATTCGACGTAGTATGTGCCCATCGTGTTCACTTCACATCAGTTTACGTAGGCTCTTCTCTTATTTCGCTTCCAGTACATGGTACGCCCAGCTAGGCGCGCAGGTACTTCTCGCTCATGGGGCTCGCGGTCTATGACAAACGTGCGGCACAGCACACATACTATGCTCTGTAGCAATTAGCTGCATCACAGGCGGTCATATGCCCTCGCTCAAGCACGTTCAAGCAGACGCTGTAGCAGTATTCTACAAGGACATAACCACCCGATCGACAATCCGCGCCTGCGGCTTGCGGGTGAGTCACCCATCCTGGCCCGTTTATGCATTTACTTCTCATAAATTATGCGACAGTCGCCAAAGGCGGGATTGAACTCGTAGACTGCAGTTGCTCGCAGAACGGCGTGCCGTTGATCTCGGTGCAGATAGTGCCGTCCTGTCCACACATCGTCCATCCTTCAGCATCATCACCATTTGGGACATCACAGCAGCACGCACCGTGCAGCTCGCGGCCTCGACAAAGCTTCCATTTTCACATACCAGGATAGCGGTCCCGCTGCCACTGCAGGTGCTAGCGCGATGCGTGGAGGTGAGCACGTTGCAACAGTCAGGTCACATGAAGGGACTCACAACGAGCCTGGAGCGCACTGTGCCGCCGCAGGCAGCGCGACGGCAGCCGCAGCCACGAGAAGAGAGAGCAGGTGCATGATGTTGCGGTGGTTGGTGGAAAGTAGGGCACAGAGGTCGAATGTGAGAAGCTTGTCTCGCCGCGCCCGACGCCCCGCCATTTATGCGTAACAGAAATTTTCATTTTGGATCCCTGGTGAGTAGCCTCGTACCATTCATGCGTGGACGCGTCTTTGAGCCGTGCGCCACCGGTGTTTGGCACGACGCCATCTGTCAATGTCAACGGCGGGCGCATCGGGCGCATGTACCCTGCGTGGTTCACTGCTATCAGCGCGTACGCTGGTGTTGTCGGCACGCAAGCCTTGATCCCCGGCATATCATGTATTTTTGGACCCGTTGCACTGACTGGTCCGCCCTCGTTCACGAGCTAACACCTTTTCTGAATAGTGCGTCGCCAGTGCGCCGCCCTCCGTCACGATTGACGTCGCGCGCATCGCACGCGCACTCCCTGTACGATGCCCCAACCTTTGCGCGCGTATGCCGATCCTGCCATGGGCATCCGAGACGTGCGCGCCGAACCTTGACCAATCCCCGTCAAACAACGTACGCGGCACAACGCCGCTACAGAATACCTGCAAAACGTAGCTGAGAAACTGTTGATACGATGCTATATAACGGCCCGTAATCACCTTCAAGCGGTAGACTGCATGCCGGGAAGGTCGACAAAGTGGGATTAGGCGGCGGTCTCATGGACGCATTCAGAATCATAGTGGATGACCTCGCCAAATGAAGCAGTCCTCGATCCGACACATTCCGGATCGACATAGGTACGTCACGTACCATTTAAACTTTACGTGCTTTGCTAACGCTCGGTATTAGAAACAAAATGTTTGAGCACGCCTACGAGCCAAAACTGTACAGGTCATCCGTAATAACTAGCTGATGTATGCATCTCTTCTCGATCTATACAGCAGCCGTCGCCTTGACATCGAATATTGTCGTTCTTGTCGGAGCTGGCCCCCGCCGATGAAGGTACAGATCTCTCCGTCCCGCGCGCACACCCCGTCGGTCACTTAGCACATACAATCCAGACTCAGAAAAATACGACGGACACACCACGCCGGCGCGTGAAGGGCCAGGATGCAACGGGCGCAGAGCTCGACGTTGTACGCGCGTGTGTGGACGTCGCTACCGTGACTGCACGGGGACGCACGTCTAGCACACTCTTCCACACCTCCGACGGGCAACGACGCCGATCTTGAGCGAAGTGTCTGCGCGATTTCCCAGCGGCGCGGTCTCGGTCACGAGTACTGGTATCTGATGTCGCGGCAGACATAGCCTGCTGGGACGCCGGGTCGTGATCGTCGTCCGTTGTTGTCGACACTCCTATGAACGCGGGTTACGTCTTTGTCAGTACCTTCTATGTAACACAATCAGCCCTCTTGAAGGAAGAGTAGCGAAGATCCTAGTATTGCACCGGCCAGTACTTACTCGATGGCCATGAGGCGGCACAGGCGTCGTTGATCCCCAAACCAAACCATCTTCCGCATTGAGTGGACAGGAGGTTATTATGCAGCCGCAGGATAGCCAAGTGAGCCGTTATGTGAGAGGTGCGGAGTGTGCGTGAGGCGGGGGAGTTGCGATGAAAGTACAGGTCGAGAGAGATAGGCCGAGAAAGGAAGGTGGACGCTTGGAATCCTAACATCCGTCAACAAAGCTCGAGCAGCCTGTAGGCTGTAGCTCAATGTCATCGTCCACGAGGGCGAATTCAAACAGGGGATTGAGGATCAGGATTGATAGCATACAGGAAATTACAGTGGATAAAGAGAAACAGAGGCGATCAAGAGAAATTATCGGGACACATTGTGTACAAGAAAGGAAAATATAGTAGATACGGAGACATAGAAAACTTGAAGGAAAAGAGAAATTTGCTACATGGTATCATATATTGGTCTGATAATCTCCGGCGCACCACAATCGGCGGGTGATATGTTCGAGGGGGTATGGAGCGACATGGTGGATAGTGAGTAAGGGTGCGTAGTTGTGGACTGCCATCACTCCGGAGAGAATAGCTACAAGCAGAAGGGTTAGATTTGGGTCAGAGGACTAGAAGCGCGGCAGAAGACAAACCTGACTCATCCAGCGACTGGGCAGTACCGAGATAGACGTGTGAATGTCCCGTACACCGCGAGTAGCTGCAAGACATATTGTCAGCAATCATCGAGGACGCTCGTGCGTGCAATGCTCACCTTATCCGACCCGAGCCATCGCGTAGACCGTATGACAGCAGTGTGGAGGGGCGAGCCACGCGAGTGGTCTCTGCTCCCGCTCACAAGGCTGAAGCCGGCCGTGTCATCAAATGTGGCCTCGGGTGGATCGTACGGGTTGGGCAGTCCGACGGAGGTAGGCTGGTGTTCATAGGGGCGGGTAGGATCCGAAGCGGTATACGGCTTGAGAGAATAGGGTCCAATGCTGGATTAACAGATGCGATAGGCTGAGACGCGACCACACAATGCAAGCGGCGCAGATGAGAGAGAAGCCAGAGATTGGAGGCCGGAGAAGCGAGACTTGGAGCTGAAACACGATTCAAGCTTGGGTAGAGATGGGCTGGAACGCGACCACACATGCGATGTGGCGCAGAGTCCAATTGATGACCCGGGGCGGGTTGTCGCCATGGGCGAAATTCGGAGGCCTTGAAGGCGGGACTTGAGAGATATACAAGAGGTCGTCCAAGGCCCGTTGTCGATGCGGCGTGGCATCTTGATCTTGGACGACATTGCGTGGGGGTGAAAAAGCGGAGGCGAGATTTGAGCCTTAGTCGGAGGCATCCAAGGGAGCCATCAAAGCGGCCGGAACGTCAGCTTCTGCGGTCTTGGCCTTGTAGTACTTGGTCAAAGTTCCGAGGAGGCCATGAAATCGAGGACGGTGTTTCCATCGCAGATCAAGCTGGAAGGGTCGGATGAGGCTAAGCGGGCTAGAAGAGAGCCATCTGCGTCGACATCATACAGTGCAGAGTCGACCTCATCGTCGTAGTCGGCCAAGTCCTCGATGGTGGCTGTGGTGAACATGGCCAGCGCAAGTCGTCGACAAAGGCAGAGTTCCGAGGCCTTGAAGACCGGGCTTGAGAGACAGGCGAGAGCGCCGGAGACAGCTAGTCAGATAAGTCTGCCGAAATCATCGAGGCCAGGGAAGGAGTAAGAGTGAGGGCAAGGACATAAACCGAAGACCCGTTGTCGACATTGAGCAATGTCTTGATCTTCAGACCCTCTGCGCAGGGGTAAACAGCGTCCGAGATAACGTCAATCTCAATCTCAATGCTGGGCTGCATGATATTGTCAGAACAAAGTAGTAAGCGAGGGCACGGGATACGTACCTTGACCTTGTGCATGCAAACACGGTCATTGGAGGACTGGACGAGACACCGTCAGTCAATCATACATATCCCAGCGAGCGCAGCGGACGTACCGAGAACACCTGCGCGATCCTCCTCTTCACAGATCCCCGCACGCCGTTGCCGAACCTGGTGTCGTCGCGCACTTCGTGGTTGATGACGCACTGGCAGCACCGAGCGGCCTGCTCACGCTCCTTGCGGGTGGTCTTGATGAACACGACGGGCGGGCAAGTGGCGGGGACGACCTCGACGACCTTCTTCTCGCGCTTGGGCGACGAGAACTTTGAGCGGAGCTTGTTGACGGCGGCGCGGACCGTGGAAGCGGCCTTGCCGGTCTCGGCAGCGACGGGCACAGGCGGACCGGCCTCGAAAGCCCAGGGAGCAGTGTGCTGAAGAGTAGACATGGCTAAAGCTTTGAGAGAGTACGAGAGTGAAAGTAGCTCAAGAGAGTGGGAAGAGGCAAGTGAGATGGGGATGAAAGCGCGTCGGCTCGAGCTTAAGACTGGCTGGAGGGCGAGACGCGGGGTTTGAAAACGCGTCGCGAGATCCCGGCGTTAAACAAAGCGCGTCGCGCACGTGGGCGCGTAAATGGGCGCTCAATGGCGTCACGCGCGTGCTCGGGCGCTAATATAGAGCATATCGATTCCCGGCGCACGCTCGCACGTACGTTCACTCGCTCGCTCTCCCAAGATCCCACCTCGCAGCTAAGACTACTCGTAGACCAAAATTCAGCTAGGACAATAAAACGATGGCGTCGCTTCTTTCATCCGTCACCAACGCCGCGCACGGCGCGCCGTATCGCTCCTCAGCGCCGCCC
>JAKOGH010000417.1:0-12215 GCA_024811115.1 Terana coerulea
CATTGTGCAAAGTTAGTGTACTCTGCTGTATCATTTGGCAGCAAAACTACTCCAATACTTATAGGACTTACTGGACAGAAAGTTAGCACATGTTTTGTGGCTAGAACTTATATGTAACTCACTGAAAGCTTTGCTTTCCACCATCACTAACACATTTTGCAGCCCGAGAGCAGTTGTACCAGACCAATATGATTATTTTCTCACAAATAATGTCCATAAGATGAGTAGAGACTTTATTCACAGCTATTTCTACCATTTGAAGCAGATTGCGAAGAGCAATAGAGCAGAAAAGTCATAGGTGTCTACCTTACCACGGCCGAACCGGAGCTTCACCGGGATGACATAATCAGGCGCTAAAGTTTGGAGCCAGCCGTCCCTGAGAGTTCTGGGAGACGTTCACGTCGGGCGTTTACGCCCTCCCAGCGGAAACTCGAAGGGGCGAGCTGAGGAAGGAGCCTGCAGACGAACAGTTTGGGACCGAAGTTCGAGCCCTGCTGAAGCCGGACTTTTACTAGATTTTGTATTTTCTTAGTTCCTCTTGTTGCATAATCTATGCTGGATGTGAATGATAATGGTTTACTCACCGAAGCTTTGCTGCAAGAGTCGGATGCAAGAGGGGTCAAAAACGTCTGAGAGCGCTCAAAACGACTACTGAGACTGGCGGGCGCTGACGGCACTGAAGGGACTGAAGCGCGCTGAGATGGCTTCATCAGTACCTGTCAGTACCGCTCAGCGCCAATGCAACTTTGCTGATGTAAGACCGTTGTGCTACGCTCGCTCTCGTTGTACCCGAGAAGTTGCACTTTTGACTGGGCATAAGCGGCGGCCGCGACCCTCTGTGACCTGTGACCATTCACTTCGGTCGGTAAAGTACAGTAAAGCGACTCGGACTCTGCACTCATCAAGTGGCGGCGAAATGTCCACCGCCTCGGCAAATGGATCGCTACAATGCTGCCGTTTTAGGTTCGAGGAGTTGCAGGTGGGTTCTTTGTTTTCCCAAGCCTTGAATTCACTGAAATGGCAGATGACAGCCAACTTGTCACAGGCCAGATACAAGACGGAAAGATCCTAGAAACCCTAGCTGCCATCGACTGCCGACGAGTCTCGCCGGAACAGCGGCCACGTTCTGAATGGTATGGCACTCGTTGCATCTTTCCCTTTGCGCTCACTAATTCACATCGCAGTCCATTGCTGTGGCACTACCTGGTGGATTCATATCTCCGCTGTGCACGGCCAACGAGGGAGCTTTTGTCATTGTCTGCACTGCCCGCAGCCCAGGCTATCGCTTACGGCCGTCGTTTCACGTTCCACAAGCCACTGCCTCAGGGCTTACGCCTCTGGAAGGAATCGACCTCGGTGCCTTGTACGGCATTGGGTGGGCAGGCGCGTCCAATCACTAAGGTACCCGTCCGTCGAACGCTACAGATATCTGATGGGCAGTCCAACATTTCCAGCCAGGTTCTTTTTGGCGGTGCACTTCGCGAAATTGGCGCGAGCCCGCCCGTTGGTCCCGCAACCAAACTGCGAACGTACGAGCGCGTTGATCGACAGGACACCGCTTGACCCTGTGCCGCTACCTCAAAACCCCCTCAATCGCTGTGCTACCTGACTTTCATTCCCCACCATCTCTCACACCTCCCCATTGTCTTAAATCCTTTTTCAAGTCTCGTCCTTTGGACGTGGCGAAAAGCTCACTCAGTCCCACTCCCTGACATGCACAGTATGGCTCGGAAACTCATGCAGATTCTACCGAGCGTCGACTATTGTCATCCGAAGAAGGCCCTCAATGCTGCCCGACAAGAAATTTGGAAATTTTCGGAAGATGGAGTAGAGGGGATCTGCTTGTCAGAGGCGCACAACCACGGGTCCCCGGGCTTAGACAAGAAGCACGAAGAAATTTTCCCAGCAACTTACGACAAAGCACGATACTACATACACGTCAGTCACCATCTCGTTGGCGACGCCGGACATACTGACGGAGCATTGCATCGGACAGATTCTACCAGAGCACGAGAAGCTTTACCACACCAAGACTATACAAAAGGTCAGAAACGGAGTCAGAGTTCCCATCGAAGTCGCCGCAGTTGTTGGTCATGTGGCGGAAGCTATGAAAAAGTATATCGAGAAGGTACGTCAATATAATCACGTTGAACGTTTCTCATAGCTGACTGCTCTCCAGGTGTCGAAGACGAAGGGCAACGATGGCCCTTACCGCCTTGGGAAAAGCGGGATAGAGCTGCAGCATCTCTACCTCGTCTCCCTCTTCCAGTGCGGCAAAACGTTCCAACCCGTCCTCGGCTACATACGCGAGGAACAGCCAGGCACGGCGGAAGACATCACCGTTGAATCAGCCGACCAGGAGCCATTTGCTCCTTTCGCCCCATTGCCTTCGCCTGGCTTCGTGCAAAGCGGCATGACCACCGACACCCCATGGTACCCTGGAAGCCGCGGGTATGGTACATCTCTAACGGAGAAGCCGTACGCTGCGAGTAGCGACTCCTCAAACCCGTACCTAGCTCCTCACAGTCCCATAGACCTCGTTGCCGTGCAGTGCCTGGAGGTGAGTTAGCCACGCACATCAACTCCTAACTGCATGCTTATAGTGTTTAGATGGTTCTGCGAGCAAACGGGCCTCTCATGTTGGCAACATCCAGGTGCCCATACCTGCGGCACCTCCTTACCCCCGCTCAGGCCCCCAGACCATGCCCGCCTTCTACTCGCCGGCGAGCTCGTACCCCACGATGTCAACCGCCATGATGGGCGTCGACCAGGGCGGTTCCCAACAGGACTTCTCCAATCTCGACGGACAGTTCAGCCAGCTCTCGCTTGGCTCGACTTCCTCCGCGCCGTACACTCAGCAAAACGGCGCTTTATTCGATGATGGAAATAATCCTCCCTTCTACGGCTATCCGCAGTTCTGGGGCGGGGGTAGTCGACGAGGTTTCGAGATCAGCGCGTAAGCGTCCACGCGCCTCGTTATGACTTCATTCTTCTTAGCCTCCCACCGCAGCGTAATCTCTCCCAAATCCTCCACAGACGGCAGAGATCGGACCATGCTCCCTTCATTCCCATTCCTAGAGAGAACACCATTAATACCAAGGACCTTCATAGAAAATAACGCAACTCTGCTGTATCAATACAATGCTAAGAAAAGAGAATCCTTGTAATTGTAGACTTAGAGTAGTCGGACCCCTTGTTATCCTAGACTCTGTGCATAATCAATTCCTGATACAATTGTTCTGGGCTGTAGCGTCCGATTCGCATTGTGAAACATGTGCATACAGCGTCGCCAGAAGTCCAAAAATGCCAAGGATGATGAAGAACTTGTCCTATGCTCAAGTGGACGAGGTTCAAAGCTTGAGGGAGAAGTTCAAGTTTATCAGCGCTCGATCCTAGTCTCGGGGTGGTAGGGTCTCATTTGCATGCCGCCGTGCTGGGCGTCTGACTCTTCGACACCAACTTTCCATCACATAATTCATTGAATCTCAATAACACCCTTCTCGGACTTTTAATAGCGAATTATCCTGGGCCTCGCGGGATCATGTATTGAAAACACGCTTTCGGTACGACGTGGCTGAAGATTTGAAGCCTTGCTAGCTACGGCGGAAGCATGGTTCAAGTGAGCTATCGGCAGACCTTACGGATCTCCTCAAGCATGGCTCCGAGGGTTACTTCGATGGCAAGTGGAAGGTGCCACAATCCCGGGAGAAACCCGCACAAGTTGGCGAAGAGAGGCGCAGATTGGCGACAGGGGTGGATCCCCATGTGTCGCGCGCACTTGCGGTAAGCAAACCAATATCCGATAGTCCCATTTTACGCACTGCTAATCACTACTCACAGGACTCTATCGGAAGCAGAGAATTGTTGTGTGACGCTCCCGTGCGCGGGCTCTGGGCCGTCGCATCGAACATATGCATTCACCGTCATTCTTTGGCACTTCCAGATATCCGAGGCGTTTCTTCATCTTACGCTGTAGATTGCGCTTGAAGCGCTTCGTCCGTTACCACATACGTTGCGAGCATTGTCTGCGTTCTGCACAGTACCAATTGTGGCGAATCGTCGCGGTCAACTTCCGTCTTCTAGGCCACTTGCCTACGCATCTGTCAGGCTTTGGCCGGAGCACTCGGAGGCTTACACATTGCAATAACCTTATAAGTTTTCACACAGAGATGTGCCCCTGCGGCCTCCCCGTTGGGTTGCTATGTCTACTTCTCGCTGGATTGGGCTTGACACTATGCTAGGTTAGTTGAATTTTTAATCGACATGTACAGTAAAATTTTCTGATGACTTGGACCCATCTCTGAAGCCTGAGAGTCATTGTTCCACTGGACGCCGGGGCGTTTCTGGCAGAGCGTATTCATTACGACCGCTGAATTTGTATTGTAAAGTCCTACTTCTCTGTGGGCTGCCGTCCGACCAGGTGAGTCTCTCCGACTGAAGAGCTAGCTATAGAAAAATTGTAAGCTGGTATTGATTGAGATGCAGGCACATTTTTTCCCCGAGATGAGCTTCCTGGAAAAGTTCAAAGTCAAATCCGCGCTGGTATTCTTGCGCGGATCTTCGTCGCCGTTCTCCTAAGCGGTTGGCCCGGTGCCAAGGGTGATGACGCGTATGCCCCAGGTCTTAATGCGAAGCGCAGAAAGACCCGGAAGATTAAGCAGTAACGTCCGCTTGAGGCACGGTCAAGGTTAGAGTTGGCTATCGATGCCAAATCCGCCGCCGTGTACGAGGGAGTGTTCCGACTCATGGCCCTATAGCAACGGCAGCGCAGCTGAGTGGCTCATCGGTACGTAAGTATGATATCTACACTATGGTTCAAGCATGCGACTCACATCTTGTAGTGCTTCGCGCTGTCAAAGGTAGGACAAACGGTTAGGTGTTCCGAGAGATGTCACGCCAAACGAGGACGACGACGCTGGTAGACGGTGTCAGGTGCGAGCACACGTACAACTCCTCCGCCTCTAGAAAGCTGATTTTTGGACTGTGCGCCATCATGGATAGACTTCACTCATTCATGAGGTCCTGCAGATTTCTAGACCTCCGATCGACTCCTGCCCGAAATCGCAAACACGAACATATTGAGGAGGTACCCACCAGGCATCTGGTCCGCAGACAGCGTGAATGACAGGTGCCATCTTGCGACTGGCTTGTGCTGCATGGAACGACGCCCAGAAGTTGGCCCCGTGCCGCCGCCCGTGCACAGCCGCCGCCGCCGCTCTGCTAACTTCCGTCTACGGTCCTATATGTGTCGGCGTTCCTGAAGTTAGACCCATATGGGTCTATTTGAGTCTATGCAGCGTCGGACCTTTATATATCCCAGGTCGTTTGCCTAGTCCGCACCCCCGTCTTTCCACACTACAATATATACAAGCATGTCATCCACTACCTTTGTTGCTTACATCCCGCAGAACATCCTATCCTCCGTTTCCACCTTCGCCTCCCACTGCAATGTCCTTGCCGTTCCCACCGACAGTATGCTGACGCGTCGTGTTTTTGCGCGTGTATTAACTTACTGACTCCGCACCTTGGCATAGGTCAGCCCTCGGGAGGGGTTGGTGCTACTACCCAATATCGAGTACTCCCACCGAAGCAAGCTCGAGCCTTGCCAGCAAATGTCTTGGGTCTTTTCGACGCACAACATGCAAGGCGTTAGCATGGCCCAGGCGTTGCAAGACAAGAATATCCCAGGCTTGGACGACAGTGAAGACGAAGTATTCCCCAGCGAGTACCAGAAAGTTTGCTATCGCATCCAGGTGAGTCTGTTGTTTGTGTACGTTCAACAATCCTGCATACTAATCACACGTCTAGATCCCATCCGTAAACGAAGAAAAAGCGTTCACGTGTTCCAAGAACGTACGAAAAACGAAAAAGGGTACCCAGTATCCAACGACACGGGCACGGGTAGTCACACAGGTTGCCCAAGTCATGTACGAGTTCATCCAGGAGGTACGTGGATTCTCGGTTTTTGGCCATCCATATCTCCAACCTTGCTACAGATGTCACTGCCAGGTCGCGGCGGCTCGGGCTCTTTCGGGCCAGGAGGCATACAACTTCAGCATATCTACCTCCTGTCGCTTCGTCAATATGGAAAAACCTACCAGCCCACTTTCGGCTACGTCTTTCCCCAGTCTTCGCCTGAGGCTGTGGCACGGATGCAGATGCCCGTAGAACCTCCCGCTTACGCCAATCCTCTCCACTCCTCAGATACCGCGTTCCTATCCTACTCATCCCTCGACTCTGCACTATGTTCCGCTTCTCTGCCGTTCCAGTCGCAGGCCTACAGCTCCCCGCCCATGGACACCATCGTCACTTCCTTTTCGCAGCCTTCTTACGAGAACCAGGTCCCTGGTTACTATGTTGCGGAGCGTTCAGATCCATGGCAGCTCTCCGACGTGCGTCCCTTCGCATATTTACTGACCGCTGTTGGCTAATATATATTCTTCTGACAGATGTCTGTGACATATATGAACAATCTCGGTTTCATACCCTCCGTGCGCCCAGCTCAAGTTGACGGCGGCGGCGTCGCTCAGTATTTCAATGCGCCTTCAAGCTCCATCGCCTCTTCGCACTCAATGATGGCCCCAGCCGCAATTACCAACCCCCACCACCCCGCACATCCCTTCCCTCGTCGGTTGTACAGCCTCGACCGTGCTCCAACCTTCGGCCCGCCAGATTTTATTTTATTTTTATTTTTATATTACTCCAAATTGTATTTAAAGTGCAGGGAACATGCCCTATGCTACACATGTGATACCTAGGCACGGGCGCGGCTTTGAAGAAACCTATCCAGTCGGTTTAAGAAAATAGTAGGCCTTTCGCGAGCTCCCTCAGTCGCAGTAAGAGGATTGCTCCCCTTCCGCTCGTAAGTCGGCCCGCGTTTCCGGACATCCGATCCCCGCAGGAGTCACCCCGGATCAGAGAGCCTTCCCGGCAAGAAAGCGCGCAGCGCAATAAGCGCAAAAGCACGTCGCCACACAAGTGATAATGCCGATGCGCGCCGGCCCGTTAGAAGCTAAGGTGAGAATTTCGATTGCACAGACACATCACGAGTTTGCACCCAGCCAGAGGCGGTACAGGTGGTCTCGAGCGGTCGCGCTACGGGCCGGGGTCTTCCCCGTCCCTGCGCTCTTTGGCCTTCCGGTACTTCTTCCGGTTCGCCTTGAGCGCATTCTTTAGGTAGTGGGAGAAAACTTCCCTTCCCATGATATCCGTGTACATGCCTTGTGGCTGTGTGACACATTCAATATTGTCTTTGTGTTTGCGACGAGATTTCTCGTCCTTGTCTCTCTCCTGTATCCACTTGTCGCTAGACTCGTGTTGAGGGAGGTAGAACTTCTTTTGACGACGTGTTGATCCGGCCGTCAATATGATTGTGCGCAGCCACTTGTGAGGCAAGTGGTACGTGGGGTCATCTGTGTGATCAGATGCCCACTGCTGCGCAGCATATTGGATGACACTTCCCTCCTTCTCCGAAATTCGAATAGAAGCGGAGGGGTGTCTGTTAATTCTCGCTCCAGGCTCCTCTCCCTCCTCAAACGTGACAAATTCGTGCCAGCCGAAGATTTTGAGGGTAGCCTTACCACCGTTTGGGCCGTGGCGCTGACGCCGCCATGCCCAGAAGCGCTGTTTGCGCTCGATTGTTACCTGCCGGATGAATTCATCCTCGCGGTCCCAAGAGTCAATGTTTAGCCACCAGACACCTGTGCGGATGTCTCCGTACCGATCAATGGCGTCCTGTATGAGGTCGCCCCACTCAAACGTTGCAACCAACGGGTTGAGGTATAGGAATATGGTGATATCCGCCATGTCTAGGCAGTTCTCCTTATTCTGCAAGTGAAGCTGCTTCCCTGCAGCAATCAGCTCTAACCGTTCCTGCTCGGGTACAACCCGGGGAGGTTTGTGAAGCCTGATCCAGAACGGACACTCATAGAGGATGTGCCGCCCGTGTCTCCGAACCGGATGATCAGTGTCGCATGGGCAGTACAACGGCCCGGGTTTGGGCGTCCACTTGCTCACACCATCACTGTCAGTTTCCCACTTTCCGTGCTTCATTCGGAATTCCCGTGGGAGAAGTGGCCCGTGATGAAGCGCGTTAATCTAGAGTAGAACTTCGTTTTGTTTCCAAAGTTCCTCAAGCGCTCAATGGCGTTTGGGCATGTTTGAGAAGAGAGCATGCTCATCCTTCTCGACCAAGAGGTTGCTCCCTCGGTACTTGATGTTTTTCATCTTGGCCTTCCAGCTGAGTATAGCATGCTGGGAGAGCCTTTGCTTCGCCACTGATTGTGACGTGTAGGTGGGCTGATTCATTTCGGCACCCTCTTTAGCGAGTTTGTCGACCGCATCAGCCTCAGAGTGCAAGTCGGTGACGTGTTCCATGTGATAATGGGACGGCTGCCACACGACCGCAAGTCGGCGTGTTGGGAACCGGCTCTGATCGAGCCATTCCCGTAGCGCTTTGCATGCGCCAATTGACTCCATTTGGCGGCCCGCCAGATTTCAGCCCGCACCCTGCCGCCAGCGTCGCCGACGGCTCAGTCCTCGGTCGCTATTCCTCACGACACACATGATTCACGATTCAAAGTTTCTTGGTGTAGAATATCCTCTCTTGGACTCCTTACCCGGTAGCATACTTAGTCCTATCTTATTAGACCGTAGCACTTATCCAGTAGTAGATGTAGCACATAGTAGATGGATTTTCCCGAGTCATTGTAGCATCAGTATTAGAGGTTCGCATATTCCACATCGGTGTTCGTGATTTTGTAGATTAGAACTTAGCAGCAACTGAACCAACGTTTTTGTCCTCTCCGCCAACGGTCGAGTGCTATGAATCACGCCGAGACGTTGAGCCCCCAGTCTCTGGTTCCCGTGCATGATGCATGACTCTTGAGTGTCGCCGACAGGGCTCAGCCCGCAAGGCTTAGTCTCCGCTGAGCTCTCGAGACGGGTCCATCCCTGGGTAAAACACAGAGGAAATGGCATGAATATAGTAGCAATTAATGATACACATAAGGTACTATGATAAAAACACACAAACAAATACAGCAGATAGACACAGCGAGAGCACAGACGACAGCGAGCAACAACACACAACAAGACCTAGCCCGCCTCACGCGACCCACTCCACCTGCGACCGGAACTTCGCCCGCGGCGCATACGGCGCGTACCGCTGCCCGTCCACTTGCCGCACGAGCGCGCCCGCGTCCGCGCGGAGGCGCACCGTGCGGTGGAAGCGCGTCGTGTCCCCGGTGAGGCGCGGCTCGGGCACGTCGCGCCCGCGCCCGAGGTTGACGACCGTGCGCGGGACCCACGCGTTCGTGTCTGGGTCCTGGAAGCGCTGCTCCATCGGCACGAGCTCGAGCACCCACCACCCCGGCGCAAGGCTAAGCTGGTCGTAGATCGGGCACAGCGCGTCCGCGAGGTCCTCTTCCTCCTCCGTGAGCGTGCCGGGCGCGCCCGACTCGAGGCGCTCGAGCGTCGTTTTGGTGTGGATGGGGAGGGAAGAGGTGGTGGGGGTGGTGGGGAGGGAGACGTCGAGGAGCGTGCCGTCCGAGTCCGAACGGTTGTGCATCGCCGAGGCGGAGGGCGTACCCGGGAGGAACCCCAGCGCAGGGGTGGCCGGGGCGGACGCCACTTGCGACAGCTTGTACTCTTCCGGTGAGACAATGTCCGAGTGGACCAGCGGGGGCGGGCGATCCAGGATGAGCGGATAGAACAAACGAGGATCGAGGCCGACGTTGGGGAAGAGCGAGCTGTGGAAGAGGATGTCCGTGTTGGCGAGGAAGCACTGGCGGATCATCCATCGCAACGGAATGCGCGCAAGGTTATGCGGGGTGTCGTTCGGGACCGAACCGCCGCCGACGTCTACAGCAAGAAACGCAGTCAGTACACGCAAGCGGGGAAAGAAACCTCGTACTGACCACAGTGACATCCCGCGAACCACACCTCGAGGACATCGGTCTCCTTGGGTACGTGCGCATGATCAAAGTCAAGACTGAACTTCCGCGCCCACCGCTCGTCCATCTCGTCCGAGTCAGACGAATCCGAGCTCACACTTGGCTTTCTCGCCTTGCCCTTCTTTTGACTCTTCCCGTTCACCGCCTGCGCCACACTGGAGCTGAGGCCGACACTCTTCTTGGACGCGGTCCACAAGCTGTCCATCGTTTTCGTGATGACGTTGAAGTCCTTCGCAGGCGTCGTCACAGGCGCGGGCATCTCGCCGGGCTGGACGCCGAGCTTCGACTCCTCCTCGGTAGGGCGGTTGTACAGGTTGGCCTTGAACTTGGCGCGGCGCTCGTCGAGCGAGACGGCATGGCGGAAGTATTTGATGGCAGTGTTGGACGAGACGAACGGCAGCCGTCGCGGGATCAGTCCGACGGAGCACACGGTATCCCTGAAGTTCACATTAGGGATCGTCTCTTTAAAACTGGAATAGGACATACCAAACACCAACGAACTCAATGTCCACGTTTATCGAGAATGCCTTCTTGAAAGCCATGCTTTGCTTCCAACCGGTCTCGTCGCATTTGGTGTACATCTTGTACGCAAACGGAACCTGCTGATTGTTGTGCGCCGGCAGCAGCCCGACTTTGTGGACCATTCCGGCCAAAGACCGAGCCGTGTACGCCCCTCGTGAGAACCCGAAGATACAGATCTTGTCGCCGGCTTGATCTGTCACGGCAGTTAGCGACTGCATACAAGTCGAGGAGACCATGTGGCGTACAGTTGGACATGAGGAAGGAATAGCCATCTGCAATATATACAGTGTGGGTTAGACCTGTACCATATTATGCGATGGAATGGAAGGGACTGACCCATGACGTGAGCGTGAAGGTTCCAGGCAATCGCCGCGTCCACGCTCATGTTCAGCTTCGCCCAGAACGGCGTCGCAATTTGCGGAACAGTGTACGTGCCGATACCAGACTGTGAAGGAGGACGATAAGACAAGCCTTGCACCTGAAAGATCTTGAAACGTACCTGGTAATACACCATCTGCTGAGACGGGTCACCCTTCTGCAGCATCGTAAAGAATTGAATCACGTTGGAGTTCTACGCGCTCTCACGGTCAGTAGGTGGGTAAGACCAGCGCAAAAGCAGAGACTCACGTCCGCATCGAACTGGTCGCCCGTCCCATCGAAGCATAACACCAACGTCCTCCGTCGCGTCTTGTCTGGGACGGGAATGATAGGCGGGAGATCAGGCGCAGCGGAGGTCTTGTCTTGAAGAGTCGTCATGTCGTGAGTAATGTCCAGACCGGCTTGACAGCGGCGACGATGTGGCTGGGGCACAGGGAGGGGCCTGAAGGCGTTGACATACCCGCGAAAGCTTTATAAAGAGCAGCTGCGTGCGCCTGTCAGAGAGAAGGTTTCGCTTCCATGCGAAGGCACCGGATGATGTCTGCCTAGCCTCAGGGTCCCGTCGGCGAGCATCAGCGCCGACATTCAATGTCGTCGCAGGCTTGACAGTGGCTTGATATCAAGTACAGATGGTGACAAAGTCTGGTGGGTCGCCTTGTTCTCCTCGCACTGCTCAGCCGCCTCGCATCGCGCAGAAGGTGTTGGACAACTCCGGAGAGATGGACGAGGTCGTTGAGGAATGAAGAGAACCGCGGTATCGAGATGTGTGCGCTTGCAACTGGTTCCCTCGGGTTCCCGTCAAACCTTGATGAAGAGTGTGACAGTGACCGTGACCGTGACACGCATATGTGGGTCGACCAATCGCACGAGCAGTTCGGCACATTCACAGCACAAGCCGTTCGGGATTCCCACAGCCAATCACCGTCGAAGCTTAGCACCGGGATGAAACAACGGAGGTTCGCAAGGCAATGCACGAGCCAAGGTGCCGAGTACCGAGCATAGATTGGGGCCGTGATCGTCGGATCGGCGATATGTTTCCAGACGCCATGGGTGGCACAGCAGTGCTTTCGCCAGGGGTTGTTCAAGCCTTCGGTTCCAACCTGAATCAACGAAGTACAGGTCAAGGCAGGCAGTGGTCGCGAAGTAATGGTCACCGACATACCTTCTTAGCCAATTCTTAGCCTTCTGTCAGCGGCACTCCGGTCTGCAGGGCTTGGCTAAAGCATCAAAAGTCGACCGCGTCCAGTGAGAGAGATGTGAATATCAAAGCGTCCAAACTACGAGTCGGTAGAGTCGTAAAGTACTCGAGTTGCAGTCACACTCAGTGACCAGGCATGTAACTGGAGCGCACATGCCAATGTG
>JAKOGH010000419.1:0-13878 GCA_024811115.1 Terana coerulea
ACCTGCACTTGACCCCTGCACGTTCTTCATCATCTCTCGTGCAGGTCTGCGTCTTCTCCTTTGGCGGTGCGGGCACATACGCCGGCTTAGCGGGTCCTTGAGCAGCTTCTCCAGCTGGGCCCTTTGCCGCTCGACAGCTGTAGGCGCATGCCGATTCACTGGCGGCGTAGCTGATCCAGAGGGAGGAGCGGAGAGGCAGACATATCAGAGATACGCGAGTAGAGGTGGATTAGAGGGTACACTTATGTACAGACGGTCTGCGATGAAGGGAGAAAGCACGTCCAGATCCGGGACAGTGGCGCTCACTCACACAACCAGCTATGCGGCGCCTAATCCAAGCAACCGAAGCGGCGAGGAAAGCAGAAGACAAGAGATCCATACAGAGAGCTATGCGAGTATACATGTAGTCTAAGATACAATGTTGGGAAGAGTGCTAATTAATGCGACGAAAGATGCAACGAGGAAGAGATTAGACCACTGAAAGAGAAAAGTTTATAAGTGAAATTTGAAGGAGGAAGGATTGGCGACTTACGAAGAACAGCATTGATGCAGCCATCGTTTTCAGGGTTGTTGGTGATTTGTGCATACTTTCCAAATACGACTTTTCCACCAGCGGTGACCATACCCAACTCAGATACATTCACCTCGATGACCGTACCCTTGGTAAGAACACCCAGTTGTGTGTACATGGGCGACTGTGGGTTTTTCTTGACACCAAGGATATTAAGCTGGAATGTTGCTTTGAGATCGGCTGAAAGAATATATGTAAGCTCCGAAACAAGTAGGGGTAATAGGCAGACGGACGATGTGTCACATTGGCCTTCTTGTATCGCAGAGCCATGGGCCGGACGAATCTCTCCATCTTAACCGGCTTACGCGTGAACCCCTCTCCAACAAATGTGGCCTTCGTGACCATCCGCTTCCATGCCTTCTTCTTGCTCTTCCCTGTTCGCATAACCTTGAACATCTCGTCCTCCGCAATGCCTCTGACCTTGGGCAACGGCACGGCAAACTTAGCAGCCTTGTCTTTCCGCTTCTCCTTGATGGCGGTCGACAAGGCCTTCGCATCCTTCTGACCCTCCCTATCAAGCAAATACGTCGGCAGAGCACCATCTGGTACGGCTGCGTTGTCTTTCTGCTTGACATTCCGCTCGTCGTGTGCCTTGAGGGTCTTCTTCAGCTGGACCTTCTCCGCGTGACGCTTGGCGTGAAGGATCTTGGCCTTCAGACCGAAGGCTTTTTGTGCATGGGCAGACGACTTGTGGGCTTCACGAGCCTCACGCTTGCGTCTATCGGAAAACTAGGTGAGACAGTTCTCCGCAGGATGCCAATTAAAACTACTCACTTCCGCTCGTAGTAATCTAACCGCCGACCATGTCGCTTAATGTGCTCTTCAATATACTCGTTCTGCGGCTGTTTGGGTTGGATAAAGCTAGCTGTCAGCAATCCAGTACATTGCGAGCAAAGCGTAGACTGACCATGGTGGCCGAAGGAAAAGAGGCGAGGGCGAACTCGATCGCAAATTGCCGCCAACTGTTCCTTCGGCGTCTGTTTCCGCACCCATCACCCACGTAGCCTGGACGCGGACACGCAGAACGCAGCACCGCTCACACTCCTTCATCCTCATCCCACCCGCCCTCTCTGCCAATCCTACCCAAAACACGACATGTGGCAAGAGAACACTGCTCCGTACGGAGCTGGCGCTTCGCAGAGTCAATACTACGCCCAGGCTCCCGGTGCACAGTCCGGTGTACCGCTGCAGTTCTATGCGCCCAGCCCTGTCGGAAGCACCTTCTACCCTGGCTCGCGTTCGAGTCTGGACGGTAACCCTGGTGTTCAGGGCTCCATGGCTCAGGGAGGGGGCGTGCCTCCGGCGTATGGAAACATGCAGACAGGCGGATGGTGGACGGCGTTCGGGACTGGTGGTGTGGAAGGTGAACCGCCGCTACTAGAAGGTGGGTTTGTTATATTTTGAGATCCACGCTCGTGAACTGACCTGTTCATAGAACTTGGGATCAAATTCCCGCACATACGCGCCAAGTCTATGACCGTCCTGAACCCCATTCGACGCGTGGACGAGCAAATCATGGACGACGCAGACCTGGCTGGACCCTTGCTGTTCATCATTTGCTTTGGCATATTCTTGCTTTTTGTAAGCGTGTGGTCTATTCTACAGTGTTACTGAACTCATGTCACCTATACTTCAGTCTGGCAAACCTCAGTTCGGGTACATCTATGGAGTTGGCCTACTAGGCTCTCTATCTCTCTACACCCTTCTGAACCTCATGTCGGAGAAGGGGATTGACGCATACCGCGTCGTATCGGTGCTTGGGTACTGCCTTCTGCCAATGGTGGGTGTGGGTGCCATCAGCGTCATGATCACACTAGAGTACGTCGCATACTACCTATTACATCTTTCTTCGTCTAAAGGCATCTTACAGTGGTATGCTGGGCTACCTCCTTTCGACCCTGTCAATCTTATGGTGCACCTGGTCTGCATCCAACATTTTTGTTGCAGTGCTACGAATGTCCGACCAGAGACTACTCGTCGCATACCCTGTCGGCCTTCTCTACGGATGCTTTGCGCTTCTCAGCGTCTTCAACGTCGGATCTGGAACGTCAAAATAGTATATTTGCGCGTACCTTCCAAAATGAATATTTCTATATGAAATGTCAAAGCGTGTGTTATGGCTGTGTGCCAGCTGGGGTTGCAAAGAGGCTCGAAACCAGCTACACAATGGAAGCTGACTAGCTAAATACCTAGACCAAGTCGCGAATTCAAGCTCAGTATCCGCTGGTCAGCTCAAGTTGAACGTTGAACGTTCGAGAATTGCAAGCGTTCGGGCAGAGTGGTGAAAGAAAGCACGCGCCAAACTCCTGGTGCCGATCAACTTCCGCGACGCCACGACGGGAGGTTCGAATTGCGAGTCCAATTGTGATGTCTTGGTCTCACTCTGCACAATCTCAATGTCGGCACATGCAATTCGTCTTTCTCGACTCTTCACACCTGAATATGCTCGTCGTAGAAAGTCTCAAATCGTTCATCCCGCGGAGTCGGCTGTGGTGAAGCCAGACGCACTCGACTCCGCACTGGCACGTCCACTGATCGTGTCAATCCACAAGCCTGAACGGCAAGCTACGTATCTGGCAGCAAATTTGTCTTTTGCGTTGATAGATGGTGCGTTAACTGCATATATCCCGACGGAGGCACGTAAATAAACACGTTCTTCGTGACAGGTCATCCTTTCCAGGATGGACACAAACGCACAGGTACGACTAGCTTTGACGCAGATGCACAGCTCAGCCTTCTATCTGGCGTTGAGTGACTTTTTGTATAGCCTTCTTCCTCGCAAATGAATACATTCGAGCTCATGGTCTTCCCGGACTAGCCGATGCCGGCAAGGTGGGAGCTGTCTATGGAGGGCTCCACACGATTATAGACGAGCAGATCGAGGCGGCAGCTCGTAAGCAAGGCGTGAAAGGGTTTACACCAACTGCAATCTATGACAAGTAATATGGTCCTATATACAAGTAACGAATAGAGCGAACTAGTATGATATCACGGCGAAGAGTCTACCAAAGAGTCCATCTTGAGTTGCTTGCTGTACAGCTTCAACAACGCCTTCATGATCTCCTCGGTAGGCATCGTCGCATACTCGTGCACGTACTGCGGCAACGACTCTTCGAGGTTGAACCCAGCTGTCTTCATGAAGAAGGGGTGCATGACATCCGGTGTAGCCTCTCCTAGCTGGCGCATCGTCAGACGATCGATTTTCCGCGACTGCGGCTTGTACACGATGCCTAAAGCCTTCTTGTTCGCTGGCAGCCCTGGCGACGGGGCGCGCGAGATCGCTTCTTCGAGCGGCAGAGCTGTGGCCGTGTTTAGCGACGTGCTCATGCGCGAGGTTCGTCCTACCGACGCCGGGGGTGATTGTGGAGGAGGCGATGAGGGGGCATAGTCGGACGAAGCTGGTGACACCAAGCTCGCGTACCTAGCGGGCATCGATCGTATACGTGACACTCCCGCTCGTATCGTCGCCGACGACTCGTCCTCTGTCTTGTCCTCAGGGCTGGGAAGCTGGCCGTCGCGCTCGTTCATCAACACAAGGGGCTCCGGCACTTTGTTTCTTCGCAATGCATTAGGTTGGACCAACCCGACGACCGGCTGGCGAGCCTCAGAAGAGGCTTGAACTTGGTCCATTTCCCTAGCAAAGGTCTTGCGCAGGATCGTCAGCCACGCGTACAGGGACATGTTGAGCGTGATGTAGATGTCCTCCTCCTTCAGCCCTTCTTGCTTCTGAGAGAATTTGCTGCTGAAGTCATAGGACAAGACCCTCGTGCCATCTTCGACGGACTCTTCGCTGCTCATGCGCATATCCATTGAGGGCAGTGTGAAGATCGTCGCTTGAGAGGCATCTTTGGTGAGGGTATCCAGCCACTGCACACTCGACGCATCCTGTTCCTTCGAGGCCAAGGCGAGACTAAGGTGCGACAGCTTTGAGATCGAGATGGAGGAGAAGGAGAGATGCAGCTCGCGTTTAGGAGGGAGTGATTCCGATTCGACAATCCTGTCCAGCCGGGCGTGGACGCGAGAACCGACGAACTGCGCAAGCTCGGGATCTCGCATGTTTCGAGGGAAAACCACGAGCCGCAACATGTTGAGTTCGAGGCTGAGCCGCTGGCCAATAACGCAGGTGAACCCAGGCTCGGATTCCATAAACCTAGTCCTAGCGGAAAGAAGCATCGCGTTTGCGACGTCGGATAGAGGATTTTCCGGCTTCGAGGGATTGGACTGCCGGAACGCCTGAGATTCACGACTTGCGCCTTCCTTTTGGGCATCAATGGTAGCCTTCAACTTGGTGGCGTAAGAAACCAGCTTCGGAACCGTTCCAACGTTCATGATGGCCGTGACATCGGAGCCCTTCACAGTGAATGTCAGACGGACTTTACGGTCCTTCGGCAAGACTGTGTTCGCGAATGAAGACCAGTCATCGTAGATACGAACGATCAACGGCTCAGCGCTATGAATACCTGTGAGCTCATGTCTCAGCGTAGAGTCAATCGGGAACATACCGGTACAAGAGCAGCTTCTGATATTCAGATTCTAACACGATATCCAACGGACCACTCGTCATTTGAAGATCCAGCATTTTGCTCGCGCATCCGTCGGAAACATTGCGGCCCTTCTTGCGTAATGTTTGGAACAAGAAGTCGGGAACGGTGACACGACCAGCGAGATTGCCGGTTGCAACGGCCTCCAACTGGGCTACGGATAAGGACACCTGAGACTCGCTCTCCATGAGCTTCGTACGCAACACCACATCGGACAGGTCAAGTTGTATGGATGATATGGACTGGCCGAGGTCGACCTCCACGCCGACTTTGCGCAATCGTACGAGCACGGCTGTAGTCAGTTCTTGCTTGGGGGTAGCTGTGGAGACGCTCGCATGGCTCGCGGTCCTGGAGTGCATTGGTCCAGGAGTGGCGGGAGGGGCATTGAACACCGGGATTCGTTCGAGCCAGACAGCTTTGAAACAGAGAATGTCCTGAAGTCGGGAGATTCTGACGCCTCCAGAGAATTCGGTATCACAGACCACGGAGACGGAGCTGACGGTAGATCCTCTAGCCTTCGCAAAGTCCACTGTGAAGGCGAGGTCCCGCGCGTGCAGTCTAACACAGTCTTCACTGAGGAAGCCATGTTTCAAGCCTACGGTGAGTCCTCCGACACTGCCGCTAAACGTCACACGATGCGCTCCGGGTGAAATGTTGACCACGAATCCTCCGCTATCCCAGTGAAGTCCGGCAATGACATTGACGTCGGGTTGACACGTAAGCTCGAGCCGGGACTGGTCTATGCGCAAACTCAGGGTGATCTGCATGCTTGACACAGAGTCGTTGAGGCGGGGTGCGGTTTCATCCAGGTGCTTCAAGTTCGACACAGCAGACGTAGGAGTGATCCCAGGCGCAGATCGCGGTGTAAGCTGGGACTCCGGCGAGTTCGTTTTCTTCATCCGTGCTTCGACATGATTCATCACTTCCGTAAAGAACGGAAGTAACGAAGGTCGCAGGGTGTTCTGGCTGGAATGAATCGTACTCTTGAAGAGAAGTGTAGGAGGTTCTCGAAGTTTGTTGCGGCTCCCCACTTTCTGCGAGGCTGGCGTCGCACGATACTCCCCCATACCGACACTTCAGGTAAGTTGAACAATTCACCATCCAAGTCTCCGTTGTAAGGACTACTGTCCAGGGGTTCTTGAGAGGGCGTTGAGATGGCGCGGGGTCTGCCACTAGTACCATGTGCTTGGCTGAACATTCGAACCCGGCCACTCTTGAAGATGAGGGAAAGGAAGATATTTGACGTCAGGAGAGCGGTGTAGTCGTCTTCAGTGGCCCGACGTTCGGTGGTATGGGTCTCTTCATCTACTACCGCTTGACCGGAAGAACTCGTCAAGCGGTCAACTCGATCTTTGCCTTCACGATAGACTTCGATTAGCGAAGAGACGTAGTCGGGGATTGTAGAATCCAAATCCAGGATGAATCCGTCTACGTCAGCAGCTATGTGGAGCTCCCTAGAGTTTTTCTTCTGCTCCGCTCGCAGTTGCGCAGTCATCTCGGGATAGATCAGTCTGTTGCGGGTTGAGTGACTTTCGCCTGAGTAGTCGGCGGAGACGGATTGCCTAAACCTACGGCGCATGTAAGTGGATATGTTTTACTAATTTCGAAGTCGTGAACACGATACCTGGGAACAAATTGGAAAGAAAAGCCTTTCATGGAAGCTTGGCCACTCTCGCCTCTGTTCGCGCTGAAAGTAATAGACCTAATCGAAAACAAAAAGGCTCGTACAGTACCATCACTGGCCCTGTTAGATCGAGGAATCTGAAGGTCGCCATCGAGGGCCAGAGGGAAAGCAAATCCAACGTTTGTCAAGGAGACATTGATGACGTATTTGTCCAGAAGGCTAAGAGTTTCGGATTGCGGCTTGGTCTCAGTCCTACCGAACGATCGCATGAGTATTGAGGTCTTCTCCTTGAAATCCGCTAAATCTTGAGCACGCTGCTCCTTTCGGATAGAAAGCTCGGCCTAAAAATCTCGTGAATTAATGATTTAGTGAGATAGTGGACACATATATTACCTGCAGATGATCTATGAAGTCGCCCAGTTGGCCGATGGAACTTGGTTGCATCACGGCATGGATTTTCGTGACGGCGAGATTGAGGCGTTGGTCTGTACTGTGGGTTGAATCTCCCATTCCGGCCGACATGTCTATGACCACAAAAGCAGATCGCCCTCCTCTTTCAAATGCTTGTACGGGACTTGAAGGGCTTGTTCGAGGCGCCAGTGACAATGCAAGATCAGAGAGCTCAGCTTGCCAGCTGAATCCGTTGTCGTTTCTCGAGATAGTTCCGGCTATGTGGTCGCACTCCAGTAATACCATTGAAGCACCGCCTTCCACGCCCACAGAGAGGCCTTGCATCTTCGCGCGAAGTCCATAGCGAAGTGCTGGAGTGGAAGACGTTCCTATCCCTTGCGGCTTGTGCGTTTCCTTTGGTCGGCTGTCCTCCATAAGAGACGCGAGATCGTTGAAGTCCTGGCCAAACTTTTGTTGCACGGTCAAAAGAGTGTCCAAATGCGAAGGCTTCATCTTCATCGCAAACGCGTTGACCAGGACCAAGCCATCGAGGCGGGTTCCGGTGAGAGCGCCAGTGGCTGTAAACGTGGGTAGTGGGAGCTTGACGCGTATGCTGGGTGTAGAGCCTACGACCTTGTCTTTCGACGAAACGATGAATGTGTGAGAGCTGATCTGTGCACCAAAAGCCATCTTCTCTGATCCACGGATGATCGCAGAAGTCTTCATGTAGGCCATTGCTTGGCCGACTTCCCAGGCGATCCATGTCCCACGCATGACTTGGAGAGAAACCCGGCAAGATCCAAGGACGACTTCGACATGCCTCGGCGCCCAGGAATTTTGATTGGCCGGCTTGGATTGCACGGAAACCGGCGAGGCGGGGTCTTCTTCTGGACTGAGCTCAGCCAACAACGCTTGAATAGTCTCCTGTAACCTGGGAAGATAATCCTCCCTCCATTCCTCCATCCAGCGGTATAGTCGCATCGCACTCCGAGGAACGTTCAGATGGAGGCTATCCAGGCCGGACGTTACCCTGATCGATGGGCCTGTGTCTGCATGATACTGACCTAGGATATTGCATTTGCCCCCGGCAAGAATGAGGGCAGCCAGGACCGCACGTTCGTTGGGAGTTGACAAGTCAGCCACCGCGCATGCCTGAAGACGAGCTTCTTTGAACATCAGTGAGTTGTTCATTGACACATGTAGTGAGCCTGCGCGACCGGCAGGGCTTTTCACCAAGGATGAGAACGCGTAGTCGACGGCCGACGCCTTGTATTCGATGAGGAGGTTCTCAGCGCCTGCTCGAATATTGAAGGTGTTCGTAGAGAGGACGGCATCGAGGTATACAATGGAGGGCGGAGGCTCATTCTGGGCTGTAAGGTCAGCTGGAGGAGAATGGTGGTTCCTATTCTTGAACAGCTCTCTCTTGACACTTCGTAACCCGAATGACATGCTGAGCGAAGTCGATAAGAGGGGGTAGATATCAAGAACTACGTCGCCAATAGAAACGATGATCCCTTTTCTTAAAGGAAGTGCCGCAGTGCTCTTGGGAAGATTGGGAAAATGGGGCTGTGCCATTCTGCTTTGCGAGACCGAGCGTTGACTGTCAAAGGAACGACGATAATCCCGCATTGTATCCCGTCAGCCATAGACGGCCTGAATCGCGTTGAATCGCAGAGAACATGATTTGATCAACATCTCACCGCTATCTTCTCAGACGCGGCGGCATCGGTATCGAGGAAAGAGAGGTGAGCCGCGCGGGAAGGAAAGTGCACATCAGCTCCGAATTGGATCAATAGTTGTGTATAATCAGTCGAGTAGCGTCTTCGACTAAGGATTGGGTAGAAGAATCCGCGAGTATCTTGCGCAGCGAGCCGTTCGGACGCATCCAGGGCTTCTATGCTTCCGCAAGAACGCCAGATACCTAAACCCTACGTCTGTGCGGAGCTCATGAGGTCTTCCGCTTTGAATCAAATACGATGGCTGAGTGGTGGATAGCGGATCAAGCACGTTCCTTTGCCCGACAAGTTCAATTGCTTGAAGTATAACCTGCTGGTCGGAGTTGCTTGAGAGATTGGTGTATTTCGTCAGAGATGTCTGCAGGGCCTTCTCCAAGCGTAGTGTCACGAGAAGTAAAGGAAGTATATGTTCAGGAGCACTGTGTTTTGTTTCGGTGAAGATGCTGCCCAGAGAGGACTCGACGTCTGTGCCGATAAGGCCGACTTGACTGGGGCCGACAAGGATATGCCACGGCAGTTCCGCCGAATCACTGGCACCAATTCCGCATGCGAGTCGGTCAAACTCCAACGCCAGCGATCTCGAGCTTGATCGCGGCCTCCTCCCCCGAACCGAGCTGGCCTTCACACGAAAGTTGTTCGCGAGCACTTCGATACTAGCTAGAGAGTTGCGTTGTGGAGCTGAAGGCCGAGAACGGGTCCCTGTCCCCTCCGTAGGAATAGACTGCACGACATCACACGTGCACCGATGTTAGGCAAAGCTCAATGGCAGTTTTTTTTGGGACGCAGAAGATCGTACGTGCTGACCAATCATACCGTCGAATCTCAAATCTGGGCTTTATATTTATTAAATACAATTGCAATTCAGGTGAGTTGTAAAGCGCGCTTGGCATTGCGGAGTGAGCCGGACCGTAGTTTGGTAGGCCATGATCTTGACGACTGATGTATCCGCGTCTTCGCCGATCAAGGCCATCTGCTCTGTTACATCCTCATTGTCACAAACCCAATGGGACTTTTATTCTCTTTTGACTGTTGATCATGAAATATACAGCTCGCAGAGATTGTAAAACTCACGCGACTGAGATAGTATGGAGATTTGTGCCACAGGGACGGTCGTTCCAAAGAACGGCTCACAAACTGGCGGACAGCCTTGCGGTAGTCACACGTAGAGGGCCAGGCTTCTGGTAACCCCTCTGAAGCACTAATTATCAGTCCGACAAGGGATGCAAGAAAAAGCTGCTTACCATCTTCTTCCTCACTCTCAGAATCATACGAATCGTCGGAGTCTTCGACGTCTTCCTCGTCCTATAGAGATGCTGTCGCTATCGGCTTCTGCAACAGTATTTGGAACAGGACGCGACCGACTACATTCTGAAGTAAATATCAAAGTCATGTGTCGCATTAATAAGCGACTTACGCTAGGCGAGCATCGCGGTCGGCTTCAGAGACGTAGTCTTCAGCGTCTGACTCTGACTTTCTGCGATGTCTACTACGGCGATACCGATGAGGGGCGGCATCGAAGTTGGTGTGTAGTACACCTGTTCGAGGCGGAGGCCGCGTGTGTTCAGAGGAAGGGCTAGGGATCCTAAGTTGTGGTAGAAACAGATCAATGTCGACAACGCCACGGCCTGACAAGCGACGGTTAGTCTCACAGGAGCGTCAAAGTCAGTATAGATATGTTACCTGGGCGCTCATGTCGGGCATGTCAAATTGGGCATGATACTTGTTTAGCCTGCCTGCTCTGCCATCTTCCCTTTGTGAAACCTGCCTTGCATATGTGCATCAAAACCATCCAGTTTCGTGCCACTCATCCTGAAGTGTCCTTCGATCATTGCAGTTTTTACTCATCCTCGAAGTGTCCTTGTGACCTTCATTGGCCTGCAAGGTCGTTGCAGGCTTACCCAGGCCTTCAGAAAGCCTAACCTCTCGCGGCATTTCCTGAATGCCAAACGACAGTGAGCTCATCCAAGGCAATTTTGAGGAAGGTCACTAAAGATATTCAGGTTATTCGGTGCCGTTGCATTCGAAGTCACACACTGACCATCTGGGTCAATTGGGATGTCATATTCAGCGGCAGGAGCATTCAGAGGATCCGAGAAGTTCAATGCAAAGCGCGACCAGTTGCAGCAATTCGCGCCTCGAGCCACCAAGGACGCCAACCATGGATATCCCATATGCAGAGGTATGTAGCAGTTTGTGGCTGGGGTCCAACAGGTGTGCAACGATGTCCAGAAGAGAAGCGTACCAACGTTCGGAAGGGGCTTTACCATCCAAAACGAACGTCTCCTGGCGTGTCTTCAGGAGCCCGACGCAGATCTTCCCAATGATCATGCACGGTACCCGTGACTGAGTCAATGTTGAAAGTCAAGCTCTGCGCAAGCGTAAGTCATGTGCCAATAAGTCCTAGAAAAACGCACATGTGTAGTGGAAGGACTGTTGGAGTTCAGGGAGGGATAGCATGACGCATGTGCCAATCTCGGCTTCCTTGCCCGCTGTGGTCGCTCTCAAAGCCTCGCAGGCCAGAAGGCACTAGCATTAAACCAGTATAGACGTCCAGTTGAACCTGCAGTGTGTTTGACTGCAATTTAATTAGTCCATCATGCTCTCTGCAGGTGCGTACGCGCTACGTACACTACCTTCACGATACTGCAAGTCGATTGGATCCCCGAGCTGACCGTGATTGCGTTTCTTCAGATACTCGGTCAGCGTAAGAAGTGAATGTTCCAAAATAGTTATTGCGAAGAACCATGAAGTGTCGGATGGTCCAGCCGCAAGCTTTATAGATCACGTCGCGCATCTGTTAAGAACGTCAGCGTGGGACACGGCCCGAACAAGAGAAAAAAAACCTCGAAAGACAGCTTCAGTTGATCAATGTTCTCCACGTGCACATCGGAGAAGTAGCTGAACGATCCATCCAAACGAAGGAATCAATACGGCCGATATCGGTATTCCGATGAGGAGCAGAGTATAAGCTGCGGGTATTCCACCGTGGAAGGGTAAGGCGAACATGGACATCCGGGCTTTCCATCCAGAACGACACACTCGTTGAATCCGGTCGATACTTCGTCATAGGGATCGTGATACCATTCTGCAGCCTCTTGCCGTACAGTGTCATCAACGCTAGAAGAGCAGATGTCAACAAAGCGTGCAGGACATGAAGTATAAACACGAACCATTCTCCTCGGTAATGAGTGGCTTGTCTATAATGTTGTGGTCATTGACGTAAGTATTGATCTCATAGTTCTGCATGTCGATTTCGACCGCGTATAACACTGGTATGAAGCGGTTGTAGTCGGAAGGTGGTCCTGATGCCCAATCCTTGCTCAAGTCTGTAAACATGTTGATGTGGTCCCGTAGTAAATAGAAGATAGGGCGGCGAAGACTGATGGCGAAGGTCCATTGTCGCCGTTCGTTCCACTTGAGGGGCGATGACATGTCGGCACGTATCACGCATGACTCTGCTGTAAGGATGCGTATGTCATTCAGGCTGGACGTGATTGTAACGGTATCGAGGTGGACGTTGAGCGTCGGTTCGTATCCCCGCGCGGTCGCGACCATAGGCAACATGTAGCTGATCGTGGAGCTGTCCCCAGCTCTGAGATGTATGGAAGCCGCCTCTCGTTTGCGAGGGCGGTTTGGAACGTACCTCTCCATCCCATTGCCAGTTCTTCGAAGGTTCGCGGAAGGGTATCTGCAACATGACGCCGTCCCGAAGCTCGACCAAAATCTTCATGCACGGCCACACCCGTGCGTCACCAGGTTTCAGGGGAGTCATTGGCTCGGCCTCGGTGAACGTGGAAGGGAAAACGCTTGCTGAAGTACGGCCCTAGAACCTGAGGTCAGAGCCACCGGCCGACATAGAGAACGAAATGCACAGGACTAACCTCTGGCGATCCGCCCAAGGCCCATAACGCAATACGCCTCCGCGAATAGCCAAATCGATACCCCACTCCGGAGGCAAGTCTCCGTTACCAATGTCGAAAGGATCTGCACTCAAAACATGGACTTCTCCGGTCTCGGACTCTCGAGGCACTTGACCCACTGAATCTGCATAGTACAGCAGCTCGAGAACCGGGGCCTCAAGAACCTTCTCGTCTCCTTCGCACTCCGTGGCAAAGTCCGCTCCCAAGGGTGTCTCCTCCTCAAGTGCCTCCCTACCGCGACGACGTGTCCATGTGGGCGGGTCTCGTAACGGGTTATAGCCTTGAGGGTGTGTGAGTATATGTTCCAAAGCGAATGACGGCGCCACAGCTTCGCGAATGCTGAGAAGGAGGAGGTAAGAGAAAGTGCGCAAAGGATGGTCGGTCGTTCTTGTACGCCGCTATGCAGCTTTTCCCCAGTAGATACTGATTTCATGATGCTTGTTTTCACAAGAGACCGAGGCATGTTGGAAGGCAAGGTTCATCTCTTCACATCTGAGTATCCGTATTTTGACGTGAGCTTAAACAAATATAGTACTTGCAGGTTGAAACGTTGCATTACCTATGCCGTAGGTTCAGCTTATGCTGGTTCCCTTGTGCTACGAAATTCAGCGACCAACAGATTCAATGGAGGCAACCAATGATAACAGCGCTTTCGCTTCGATACCGAGGGGTAACAGGTCCTTGGGATCCAGGTTAGGCAGCTGCCGTTTGAGTTTATATGCGAGATCCTTGACTATATGCGGGGTCCGACTGTAAATTGAAGAAACGAGAGAAACAGGAGGGCCAAGATGGGTTGCTGCATGCGCAATTAGCGCAGGTCAGGTCATGACATTTCAGAACATACAATCCGGTATGACCGAGGTCCAGCTGAAGATCTTGCGCAGAGAGCCTACACCATCGCCGCTTCTTCGTTGCTGAGGTACTTCTGTTTCACGGCTGAAATTGGACTCCATAGCAGAAACAATGCCGTCATACGCTGCGGTTTTGTTGTATATAAACCATTCAAGGCCTTGCAGCGAGATATGCAGTCGACAGGAAAGAGGCGCTTTCTGTGAATTCACTAAGTATCCATAAAGATGGTCAGGTTCGATAAATT
>JAKOGH010000421.1:0-18156 GCA_024811115.1 Terana coerulea
TTACCACCGTCGATGATGATGTCACCCTTCTCGAGGTGCGGGACGAGCTGGTCAATGAATGCGTCGACGGCGGAGCCAGCCTTGACGAGGAGAATGATCTTGCGAGGCCTCTTGAGCTTTGCAACGAGCTCCTCGATTGAGTGAGCACCAACAACGTTGGTACCTGCGCGACGCTCATTCAATGGGGATTTTACAGAGACGCCTAGTAGGAATTATTACCCTTGGCCTCGTTTTGGAGGAAAGAGTCAACCTTGCTCGTGGTACGGTTGTAGGCAACAACGGTGAAGCCCTTGTCGTTCATGTTGAGGATCAGGTTTTGACCCTGCGTAAACGCGTTGAGCAGAGATTCTTGAGAAAGCGCAGTACAAGCCATCTTACCATGACGGCCAAGCCGATGAGGCCAATATCGCCACTGTGTATTGGTTTAGCATCGCGGCGAGCAGTGAGGACGATGCGACGTACACTGCGGTCGCCATTTGTGATGATATTCGATTGAGACGGGAGGAGGGGGACGTGGTGGTGGAGAGGAAGAGTGCTGAGGATCTTTATTGCCGACATGGCTTGGTGGTGATGTCGATGAGATTACGGGAGATTACAGAGCTTATCCCGGTCCGGCAAGGCAACGCCTGGGGACCGCGGGAAACCCGTCCTCTTTCGTCACTTCACTCTCTCTCTCGACCCCGCCCTCACCGCCTTATACCTGTCCTTTCTCTCACAGCCCGACCGCCGTACAATTTGAGCATGGTATACCGGGCTCCCGCATAGATGGCCGACTGAGCGGCATACTCAACTCGATTATCTTTGCACTTTGCCTCGTCCCCACCCTCACCACGGCCGACGCGTCCGGGCGCGCACCCGGCGTCTCTGACATACCCTCCATCAAAGCTCAAGCGCCTTGCCCTTTAGATGACTCGGCCACAGTACCTCCTTGAACACAACCATGTCATCCCTCGCCGGCCTCAGGTCACTTGTGTTGCGATCTAGGGCGACCGCGGGTGCAGCTGTCGCGAAAAATGTCAAATCCTCGCTCCGTGGGTTCACCCAGGCCCGGTTCAACTCGACCGTCGTGCGAGATCCAATGACCGGAGAGCTCACGTCTGTCCCTGACATTGAGGTACATTTCTCTCAGGGTTTGCGCTTGTCGTGGTATTTAGCAGCCTTGCCTTTCAGGTCTCCCGTCTGCAAATTACACGAAATGAGAACCCCAAGCCACCACCAGCCCCGTCCAACATAGTGTTCGGTCACCAATTTGTGCGCTACTGTCCATGCTGCTCCGCATTCTCCGTGCAATAACCGCAAGATGATTGCCAGACTGACCACATGCTGAGAATTCCTTGGTCTGAGTCCACCGGCTGGGGGCTCCTCAAATCACGCCTTGTGAGTCATCCAATTCAGCGTGTACGAACTGTTTCCCACTAAGCTAAGGGACAACTCATAGATGGTCCTCTGGTTCTCGACCCCAGCGCAACAGTCTTCCACTATGCGCAGGAGTTGTTTGAAGGGTTAAAGGCCTACCGTGATGCGAATGGCAAAATCACCATGTTCAGGCCAGACATGAACATGAAGCGGATGAATAACACTGCCAAGCGTATCGCTTTGCCGGTTCGTTGGTATATAAACATCATGCATATATGCTCATAATTTTCCAGACGTTCGACGGCGATGCTGTCATTGAGCTCATCAAGCAACTCATTCGTGTGGACAAGCACTTTATCCCGAACGTGGAAGGGTACAGCTTATATATCCGGCCTACTTTCAGTTTGTGAACATCAGCTCTGAACTCCCACCTGTCTCTGACCTCCATACCTTGTAGTTGGATGCCAACCTGCATTGGGTATCGCGCCGCCAAGCGAAGCCCTACTCTTTGTCATCTGCAGCCCCGTAGGACCGTACTACCCAGAAGGCTTTAAGCCCGTCGCACTATATGGGACAACGGAGTACATTCGGGCGGCGCCAGGAGGTATTGGAGCTTATAAACTGGGTGCCAACTACGCACCCGGCGTATTGGTTCAGAAGGAAGCAGCAAAGAAGGGATACGTGCAAAACCTGTGGCTGCATGGTCCCGACCACCACATTACGGAGGTTCGCTCTTCACAAAGGTCTATTAGCCATATGATACTCACTACGTATCGTTAGGTCGGAACTATGAACGCTTTCGTTGTACTCAAGCACGCCGACGGTGGTATGCTTTAGCTTCTGTTCAAATGCGTGCATTTTTGTTGACGTCGCTTCTTATCAGTAACTGAGCTCGTAACTCCTCCCTGGACGGAATGATTCTTCCTGGTGTCACTCGCGACTCCGTGCTCACTCTTGCCCGCGACCACGCCTCCGGCAAGGCGCCTGTGAAGGATATGCCAACAGGCAAGCTCGTCGTAAGCGAGCGTCCCATCACCATAAAGGAGGTGAAGACGGCCGCCGAAAAGGGCCAGCTCGTCGAGTTCTTCGGCACAGGTACGTTCCCTCGCTACATGCGCCGCAGATCCGGGTAATGACGCGGCCTGCGTACGTAGGAACTGCGGCCATTATCAGCCCTGTCGACCGCATCGGTTACCTCGGGGAGGATGTGCACATCCCAACCGAAGCTGACGGTATGGGCCCCGTCTCTCGTCCGATTTGGAAACAGCTTGTGGGTATTCAAACCGGAAAGATCTCGCACCCATGGAGCGTGGTGGTAGAATAGACGCGTAAAATTGTGCAGTATTGTAGATTTTCGTTGCTGCATTTACTACATATATCTTGTAGATACCTGCTATGTAACATTTGCACAGCGCAGGGATTCTCAACCAGCCTTCTTGATATAGACTGATTCTGAGCTTCTGTCAGTGCAAGTGTATGCGCTCGCAGGAATCAGTTGAAGCGCTCCGGCCCGACATGCCGAAGTATGACATCGGTGGACAGACGCAAGTCTGTTTTGCATGGCACTCAGACTTGTACCACGGCGTCCACCGACTTCACCTTCGCTTTTTCGCACATCATCCCGCCACTATGCAAAAGTTAGCCCGCACACTGTCATAGGTTTACCACCCGACCCGCCACGATATCCATCCCTCCCTCAGGCAAGCCCGCCTTCGGTGCTTGATACACTCGTGCTCGAGCAACTAGACCGATTACCGTCCACCAGCCTGTCGACCTTGGTGCAGCAATTTGAGCGGAATGCTGGCGAGGTTATAGACAACTTCCTGCCGTATGAATCGCGTCCAAGTGTCGAGAGGAGGGTGAGGTTCGACGGCGGGGAGCACGATGAGGGTGTGTTTATGGTCGCACACGTCGCGCGGATAGGAGAGGAACACAAAGTCAGCGTGTGCTCTGGGTTTGCCCTCAATGTTGCGCCATCGGATGGCACGAAAGAGACAGCAGTCCACTTGCTGACGTGCGCGCATACATTGCAAGAGGTGAATGGCACTCGTTCTCTGGAGGTTCTGTTGACCGTCTGATATGCAGATGTCGCGTTCGTCGCTGTGGTCTTCCCTATCCAATAGCGCAAACGCGAGTAGCAGCGCATCCTACATCCTCGCAAGAGGAAGCACCGAGCAATCAGTACATGAAGTGACCAGCGTTCGATCCTCGATGCCTCGATCGGATCTGCAGGTTCTTGGTGTTGCACCGGATGCCGGGAGGGCACTCCGGCGCACGCTGCCAGTATCTCCGTACCCGGCCCACCCAGGCACTGCAATTCGCGCGCACTTCGTTTCAGACGCGAAGCCCGACGAAGAGGGATGGCGTCCCTGGGTCGGAGGGCTGTGGAGCAAGTGGGTGAAGGGGAAGGTGCTCGGGTACAGGGACTTTGCGGGACGGGAAGCGCAGGTAATGGCTCCTCTTTTGCGAAGAATATTCTGGTCTGTCAGCTCATCTTGTGTTGCAGCCCGGGACGTATGACGCGCTTTCGCACTTGCTCTTTGAGCCGGTACCTACCCCTGGTTCGAGTGGAGGCCCGATAGTCGACGAGGAGTCTGGTGCGGTTGTCGGGGTGATCTTGGGCTCGCGTATGGACAATCGGGTGGAAGGTTTGCGAGGCTGGGGTGTGCCGGCAGAGGCGATTTATGAGGTATGTCATGCGTTTAGATACTTAAGCTAAGATGAAGCTAACAGCACTCAGATGTTCTCGCTGCCTGGGCTGAAGCTCAAGAATAAAGGATAACAGCCCAGTACCCCTTCTCAGTATGTATGATAGATGATACCCGCACCAAGCAATACACCACTCGATGTTAAACCCTCGTACCGAACACACATGTATACACAATGCGCTAGAGTCGACTTCCTCAAAGCTCGAAATGTCTTCGAACTCCTTCCCGACTTTTACATACTGTTCTGGGGTGCAATACTGAAGGGTTATACATTCGCTATGACATCACCATCACGCGCCTTCGCTTCATGCGCTCTCCATGGCTTGCTGATGGCCGTAGGCTTCTGCATTTGACTTTTGCCTACAAACGGCCCGTCGGCCTAGGCTCGAACACCCCGCACACGGGATACATCATTATTCTCTCCATGGCTGGAGTCATCTGACGAAGCCGAAGGCAAGTTTCAATGTTCTCCAAGCCCTACCGCGCACATGTCTTGATTTCGAACCGCATATATAGACCCGGTGGTCCCGTCCAACAACCTCTAACGAACGAACGCCGCCATGCTACCCATCGCGTCCCTCGCGTTGCTGGCGTCGCTGTGCGCAGGAGCCCTGGCGCTCGACAACGGGCTGGCTCTCACGCCGCAGATGGGGTGGAACACCTGGAACCACTTCGGATGCGACATCAGCGAGGACACGATCCTCGGCGCGGCCAATGCGATTATTGCAAACAACCTGACACAGCTCGGTTATGAATGTGAGGTGCCGAGCTTGTACTTGCGACGAGACGTGGTCATTGACTCAGTTATTCAGATGTCATTATGGACGATTGTGAGCAGTCGGAGATCTGATTGGTCGGGAATCCGACGCTTACAGGCTTTCAGGCTGGCACGCAGCTGCTCGAGACAGTACAACGGGTGCACCTGTCGCTGACCCGACCAAATTTCCAAATGGAATCAAAGACCTGTCCGACAAAATTCATGCTTTAGGACTGAAGGCAAGTTGGAGTTTATTAGAGCTCATAAACTATCTTGACTAAGTATGGGCTAGTTTGGGATTTACAGCGATGCCGGAAAGTGTGTTTGTGTCGTCAGATCACCACGTGCATAAAGTTCACCGGCTAACTAGATACACTTGCGGCGGTCGGTTCGGGTCTCTGGGCTTCGAAGAGATCGATGCGCAAACGTATGCCGACTGGGGCGTCGACTACCTGAGTGCGCTTCATTCTCCCTCCCTGCCGCGCCTTCTCACGCTCAACCGCTTGCAGAATACGACAACTGCTTCAACGAAGGCCTGGCAGGGACGCCTACGATCTCCCACGAACGCTACGCCAACATGTCGCGCGCGCTCAACGCCACCGGTCGCCCAATTCTCTACTCGATGTGCAACTGGGGTGAAGACGGGCCGTGGAACTTTGCTACGGTAGGTGCCGGCAGTATTTGGGCACCGCGAGCAGAGATGGCTGACCCACTGCGAAGACGATAGCGAACAGCTGGCGGATATCCGGGGACATCATGGATAACTTTGACCGGTTCGATGACCGGTGCCCTTGCACGTCGATCATCGATTGCAAGCTCGCTGGGTTCCGTGAGCATTCATCCCGTCTGTCAGGTTCATACCTACTGTACTGATGATCGAGGTAGATTGCGCTATGGCGCGGATTATCGACTTCGCGGCGCCGGTCGGGCAGAAGGCGGGCCCGGGACGGTGGAATGACCTCGACATGCTCGAGGTCGGGAATGGAGGCATGACGTTTGATGAATACGGTGTGTGTTACTTGGAATAGTGTGTCTAAATTCATGCTGAACATCGTATGTCCGGATAGTTACTCACTTTTCAATGTGGAGTCTTGTGAAGAGTCCTTTGATTCTCGGCAACGACATCACTAGTATGGTTCGTCTCGATGAAACTGTAGACACCGTTCTGCATGCTCACTCTGGTGTTTCCAGACCAACGAAACTATATCCATCATCACGAACAAGGCCATCATCGACATTAATCAGGACCCGAACGGTTCGCCCGCCAGTCGCATGTGGAAGAGGTCCGTCAGCGCGGGCGGCGACCTTTCTCTTTGGGCTGGCAGCCTAGTCAATAAGTATGGCGTTTCTTGGATGTTCTTAAGCTTGAGTGTTAATCCTCCTTATTGTAGCACGTTTGTCTTTGCGTTGCTCAATACCTCCCCGGCATCGCAGACAGTGGATATTGACTTCACAGACGTCTTCTTCGATCAGGTCAGCTCTCTGGTTTATAGCCCAGTACAACAGCGATATCTAATGTACAACACTGACAGGGTAAGGCGTATCAAACGCAAACGTACACAGTATACGATCTCTGGCAAAAAGACAGCGCGGGCAACTGGGGGCAAAGCATAGGTCAAATACAGGGAGCTCTGAAGAACGTGACGGTAGGGACGCATCAGACTAAAGTCTGGAAAGCGGTCCCTGCGCAATCTGCAACTTCGACACGAGACGAGCTGTAAAGTACACCAAAGTTAGTATTCTTGCAAAGTAATTGAAATGTAAAACGTATAGCGACCCACATGAGGGAGGTTCCAGTTTACGCTCGACGACACTATCAACCGAGGGCGACCTCAGTCGGTACCTGGTTAACCTTGCGAGTGATCGACAACTTGTTGTGGTCAACCCTGCGAGTGCAGAGCTGTCCGCTTGATGCTTTGGCAAGGGCTCGCTTGTGCTTGCCCCCAAGTAAGGAAACGCTGCCGCCCCTGCGGCATGCTGAAAGCCTGCATGAATACCTCGTTAGCTTATATTAAACATTAATATGACAATTAGACTCACGGCTCACTGAGAACAATGCGTGAAGGTATGACAGTAGAGCCAGAGCCCGTGGACGACGCAGTGTCGTCGTCCGAGGAAGGGGAGGTAGCACCGACGTCGTCACTGAAAACGCCAAGCAAGAGGAATAAGTCGAGAAGGGGCAGGCTCCCAATCCATCATGCTTACCGGTTTGTTGCTGTACACGCATTGGTGGGACCGTGAGGCGCGGAGGCGTATGCGGAACCCGGCGGGCGACAGTGTGTAGCGACAACTGACACCGCCGACTTTCGTACAGCTTCCGCCCTCGGGTCGAAGCCGCCATGACGGAGCTCGGTGAAGGCACTCGCGTTCGCGAGCGCGAGCATCTGAGTGGCGGCGGTCGCAAGGTTATTTACGATGTGGGCCTCTTCGACGGCGACGGACGGCCCGGCGGTGCAGGCTCGCAGCTCATGGAGAAAGTCGAGTGCGAGCCCATCGAGGAATGCAGTGGTGCTTTCTGCATAGTCGGGATTGGCAAGATCCTCCAAAATGCCGGGGATATTGGACATGGCGACGAGTACACTGGTACTGGTAGATGATGGGGGTAAAGGTGAGAGTCGTCCTTGGGTGTTCCGGTCACGATGCTGCTGTGGATTTATGGTCCCCTGGCGATGCCGCACGTTCAACGGAGCGAGGCCATGGTTTGCACATACGAGTCAGTCCGAAGTGCTTCTGCTGATAGAGTTCGGGAGCTAGTGACCATTCATGGCATCTCCATACGCGCTTGCAGTTTGCTCCAGCGGCCGCAGGCATAGCCATGCCCTGTGCGTATGCTATGAGTCATAGGCGCACCCACGGTGAGACGTGAATCGTCGCAACATAGAACCTGTTATTCGAGAAACTGATGTATTTTCGGTCGATAGCCGAGATGGGTAACATCGTTCGCCACAGGCGGTTGCGACGGCAGGCAACTGGGGCAAGAGCACAGGGACAATACAGGGGACTCTAAAGACTGTGTCAACAGGGACACATCAGACGAGGGTCTGGAAGGCGGTCCCTGTACATGCAGTCGGCGACCCCAAGGCGAAATGAGCTGTAAAGTACACCAAAGTTAGCATCCTCGCACAGTGATTGAAATGAGAAATGCATAGCGATGGATATGTAGGAATAGGAAGTACCGAGTATTAGCCGGTACGCGGTCGACCGGTAGCGATCGTGGTTGTGGCCTGGTTATTCCTTCCAGTCGCCAGCAGCTTGTCGTGAGACTTGTTAACTTTGTGGCTGGAGAGTTGACCACATGACGCCTTGGAAAGGGCTCGCTTGCAGTCCACCTTGAATGTGACGACAGTCTGGGAGGGTGACAGCCTGCATTGCTCTCGTTTCATTGGATACAGTGTGTAGAAGAGGATGGACTTACGGCTCGCTCAGAGCAGTCCGCGAAGGCGTGATGGTACTAGAAGACGATGTATCGTCGTCCGCCGAGTGGGAAACGTCGTCATTCCTCCCGACACTTCATGCCACAGGCATCAGCTCATGAGCCAGATTGGAAATGAGACACTCACAGAGGCTTCGGCTTTGGGGCGACGCACTTCCAAGAGCCAAGGCCAGAGACTGGTGCGAAAACCGGAGGATGGCAAGGTCTGCTGACTCCTGGCACCTCCGACTTTCGAATCGCCTCCGTCTTCACGTCTTGCTGGACGCCATCATCAGGTAAATTGAATGCAGTTGTGTTCGACAGCGCAAGCATGTGGTTCGTGGCGGCCGCAAGCCCATTCACTGCGCTGCTTATGTCGCTGTCTCTGGTGCGAGAGGCGAAGGGTAGCATCTCATCGAGGAAATCAAGAGCAAGGTCCCCAAGCATAACGGCAGTGCTTTCTTCGTAGTCTGGAAAGGCAAGGTCTTCTAGGTAACTGGGGACGTTGTCGTCCATGCTGGGCACGATGAGGCTTGGGGAGTGGAGAGGAGAGTCCTCCTATGACGGCGCGAGGTCGTCCGCGGCTTATGTTTGTTGTCCCGACCCCGTGTCTCACGATAAGGCAGCACGGCACCGTTATTAGGCATGGTTTAGACAAACGAGTCAGTGCAGGTTGCTTCTGTTGATAGAGTTTGGGAATACCTAACAACTCTCGGTGCGTGAACAGACTGTTCCAGCGAGTTCCCGTATAGCGTAGACGTGCGTCGAACGATGGGAGGGGCATCGGTTCAGCACAGCGTGCGATATTGTATTTTGTAATGCAAAAATGCCCTTCGAGAGATTACTGCGTACGGTACGGCAAGGGAGTTTCCGCCTACAAGCGATTGCGGCGGCACGGTACACAGGCCGTCGTTTGGCAGCCCCGACAGACCTGTTGAAGACACATTAGCATAAGCACATCCTCTTGCTCAATATCAATCGTGAAAGCTGACCATGATATAGCGGCGGAAATGGTGAGTGCACATATCGCAGTAAGACGCACCTCTGCGTTTCTCCCAAACAGCATGCTGGCACTCGTGGTTGGTCCGGATTCGCCCTGCCTCCTGTTCAACCATCTGGGCCAACGCAGGAGCAGGAGGGGGTTCGCGCCTTCCGGGAGTTGTCGATGGACGCGGACTTCCGCTGCCCTCAGCAGCCGTCGCTCCTCCCATTGCGGGCACCCGCACATCTTCCAATCCGCTGCACAGAGGTAACAGAACTGTTTCCTGCACCGACAGGTCATGTGGTAACATCCGAGCGATAGCTCGACCAGATAGCTACAGCCCGGACACCGCTTCCACCCCTCCTGCTCCGCCAGGGCAAGGATCTGGCGTTCAAGCTCGGCGTCGCATGGATGAGGAGCATGGTCTCGCTCTTTGCACTGACCGCATGTGTGTGACAAGCAGGCCGAACACCAGTACGAATGGACCTTTTCGGTGACAGCACCTAGAAAAGCTGAACATGTAGGGCGGTGACAATACACGCGGTTCGATGTGTCAAATTCTCGGGATTTAGCCAGGTATGTCTTCACCAAACCAGCTTCCAAGTGCCGGCGTATGTCGTCAAAAACGAAGGGCTGTTGGCAGCAGCGCGGAGGATAAAGCTCCTCGTCGATGGTGACGGACTTGTGGAGATGGACTATGCAAGCGATATCGTAGTAGTGCCCACACGGTACGCGAATCTCTGGCCCGACAATGGCTTCTAAGCATACAACACATTTTTGCGTCCTTGTTCAGGGTAAATGCTCAGAGGTCGAAAAATCGGCACGAGTGATCAACATACAATCTTATTTTCTTCTGTGGTGGAAGGGTGACCCGGCTTGAAGACGCTTGAGCTGGACCGTCTTCCTCGTCATCACTGCTAAGGGCGATGGTGTGCATTAACATTCACATTCAAGAGAGAGAAATTGAAAATATTACCTCGGACAGGCCGTGATCGAGTCACATAGTTCCCGTAGCGATGCTAACTGAGTTGCCGCGGCAGACGACGACTCGGAAATTATCTCCGACGCTGGACGCTTCTTGCCAGCAAGTAAGACCGCCATCTCACGGTCCGCCAACTCTTGAGCTTCCCTAGCCACATATTGTCTTAGGACAGACCCGTCCGCTTCGAATGCCTTGTGGAGGCTCTCGGCGAGGATGGCGTCCCGCGGTAAAGAAAGAAGTGATTGCGCCTCTTCTGCGTATAGGGAGAAGGCGAGCTCTTCGTCGGTTGGCGGGAGGCCATCCTTCGCTTTGCCTTTGCGCGCGGCCTGTACAGACTCAATGTCCTCGAGGGCTGAGGCGGCGATGAGGGCAAGCGTGTCACCTGTGGACATCGTTCAGAGTGCTGGCGAGTAGCAAGAGCACGATGTATGCCTAGTATTATGAAGCTAGCCTGAGAAGAAACTGTGAGAAGTTTACCGATTATTTTGAGCAGTGACATTTCCTTATATCACGGTAAGCTTACCCAGAAGACGAAGGCGTGCACTGTGCGCAGCAGCTTCGGAGCATAGCATGACAGCGAAAAGACGATGGAAGCGTAATCAGACCTAAGGTTTCTTCCACGAACTGGGGCGGATGATTTCTGCGAATGAGAGGTGCAGCAACTTAGCAACATCTACTGCCAGTGCACTGCATATAAGCTTCGTTCTGGCTGGAGGTGGTCGAGCGCGTACCTCAGTGTAGGAGCAGAGTGAATGTATCATGCTTGTGAACGGCTCACACAGCCAACAAAATCTGTGCGGAGAAGATTTACAATTAATGGTAAGGCTCAACGCTCATCTAGTATAATACGACTTCTTCAAGGCAGGACATGCCAGCAGCGAATTCAATAGATGGGCTAGTCAAGGGCATTTTTTAAACTTACTTATCATTCAAGTATTCATTGTTGAGACCACCCCTGGTCTTCTCCGCGATAGGCATGAATTTTGATTTTCTGAGTATTCGGAGGCTGAAGTTGGTTATCAGAGCTGGTCGCTCCGGAGCAAGAGTCGGCGTTGGCGGGCGGGCGTGAGTGGGTCCGGGTGTGCGCTCCGGCTATCGACGTCACGATCGGCCAATCGTGATGTGTTTTCGGCAGCTTACCACAAGCCAGGCGGACCTCGACCATGACCTAAGTATCCGCCGCGGTCAATACCCCTCACGTCTTTCGTATACCACCACCACCAACATCACTCAACCACTACCGGCCCAGAGCTATCCGTCTACCATGCCTGCACACGCCCCGTCTGCACCCCTGCTCTTCTCCTTCTCCAGCCCAGACGAGCTTGTAGACTCGCTCGCCAGCTTCATCATAAAATCACAAAAGGAGGCCGTCCAGAAAAAGGGCAAATTTACCGTCGCCATCTCAGGGGTTCTTTACCTAAGCAGCTTAACGGGCTCATTGGCAAGCCCGGAGTCAAATGGGACAAATGGTAAGCACACTCGCCTCCGGAGATCAGCTTTCACACACCCACACATGATCTCTTACTGCCCTTACCGCACAGGCAAGTCTTCTATGCTGATGAGCGTGTCGTCCCGCTGGACCACCCCGATTCGAATCACAAGCTGTGCGAGGACAACTTGTGGTCCAAGATCCCCATCCCCAAGGAGAACATCCACACCCTCGACCCCTCCCTCATCCCCGCCGCGTCACAGGAGGGCGAGGCAGGCGAAGACGGGCTCGAGGAGATCGCGGATGCGTACGAGAAGGAGCTGATCGCCGAGTTCGCGAGCAAGGACGCGGCGCGCTTCCCGGTCTTCGACCTCATCCTGCTCGGCGTCGGCCCCGACGGGCACACCGCGTCGCTCTTCCCCGGCCACCCGCTCCTCTCCGAGGACGACCGCTGGGTCGCGTGGATCGCGGACAGCCCGAAGCCGCCCCCGCGCCGCACGACGCTCACGTTCCCCGTCATCAACCACGCCGCGCGCGTCGCGTTCGTCGCCGCCGGCGCGGGCAAGGCGGACACGCTCCAGACCGTGCTCGATAAGCCTGAGGAGGGCCTCCCCGCCTCGCGCGTGCGCCCCATCACCCCGGCCAGGTCTACTGGTTCGTGGATGATGCCGCGGCGGCTAAGATCGAATATCCCAGGACGCCCTTCCAGATATAGAGGGGGTCTGGGATAGATGGAAAGAAAGCAAAGCAAAGACAGATGTATTAGTATGTCACTGTGATCGCTGCCTTCGTACCTGTTCCTTATCAATATCCGTAACCTTCCACCCACTTGATCTTTGTAGACACTTTCAGAGGATCTGATCAGCCTCTTACAACCTAATTAGATATGCTTCTTCACCTTCTCACTTATTGTTTTGAACTGCTTCAATGCATCCTTTTAACAAATCGAAGTGCATGATAGACAGAGCAAGAGCACACTGTATGATCCAAAGCCGTGAGGCCAAGCCCATTATTGGCCGCATGAAAGGACGGGGTCATATCGATAGGGAATAAATACAGCTCATCCTCGGCTCACCGTACCCTCTATGGTGGCCTGGAATCTGGTCTCGGCGGGGTCAAAAATCCGGATATGCTCTCAGAGCTGCCTGATATAGTGCGCAGCGATGGCATTCCCTCCAGGCTGACACTTGGCTCAGGCGCCGTGCTCGGCGGCGCGATGCCCATCTCGGGGAAGAGCGTAAGCAGCACGAGGTCGACAATGAACACGAGCAGATGCGCGTTGCACTCCTGCGAGGACAACGGGTCCAGGACCGCGTCCAGCGCCTGCGCCTGCGCCGCCGGGGACGCGCCGAAAAGCGGGCGGCACGCACCGGGGACGAGCGCGAGGAGGCGGCGGGTGGCCTCGGCGCGCAGCGCAGCCTGCTGCTCGGGCGACGGGTCGGGCGGCGCGACGGACGGCCAGCCGCCCGGGAACATCGCGCCCCGCGTGGACTGGACGATCTTGAGGAGTGCGTCCGCGGAGAAGACGTGCGTGTAGAGGAGGAACGGGAGGAGGCGGGAGAGGGTGTGCGTGAAGGGCGTGAGCAGGAGCGTGAGGACGTGCATGAGGGCCGAGGGGACTACGCGCGGAGGTGCTGTCGCAGTCGGTAGAGGAGCGAGGAGCGTAGAGATTAATTGAAGAATTGGATGTACGTAGTTGACCTGCGGCTGGGCCGCCAGTGGAGGCGCAGGGGGTATCGATGATGAAGACGTGGGTATAGAGGACATCGTTGACGAGGCGGTCATTATGGTCATTGGTGGTGACGGCGGCGGTGATGGCGGTAAGCCAGCAATCGCGATAGAGCTGGATGTGAGAGCTGGGCTGAGAGGTAAGAGGCCTCCTGGGAGTGTCCCTTTCGTTTTCTCCTCTGTAAACAATGTTGGTGTGGTAGTCTGAGCTGAAGTCATCGATTGATTTGCTTTCTTCAGGGTGTCTCTTGCGTTTCTGTACGCGTGCATTAGCGCAAGACACGCGCCCGAAATGGAACTAATCGCTGAAAGGACGAAAATGATGAGGGACTGGAAGGATGCGGAGCTGGAGTACGTTCGCTGCAACGAAGGCCGTTGATTGAAGTGCGTGGCTTCGAGTAAAGGATCTGGAGGCTATAAGTTGAGTCAGTTACTGACACTTACGAATTGCATGGACAAAAGAGATCACACACCTCAGTCGGCTTCTTCTTGTCATTCTCCGGACCAAGAATATTCAGAATTGCCTGGTGAATGAACCAAGGTTGTGATATTCGAGGGATGACACCACCCAACAGCACCTTCACCATGATCTCCCGAATGATAAACCTCTCCGTCTCCGGCTCGTAGTCCGCCGGCGGAAGACAGGTTTTCAATACATCGTCCAACGCTTGTCTGATGTAAGCCTCGTCTACCTTTCCATCGGCTGAAATGGCCATGTGTGGTTGCATTTGGTGGAAGAGCAGCGGGAGACCAGCCGCTCCTCCCGCCGCGTAGGATGTCTGGAGCTTGGCTTTGGCATTTCGGTAGTCCGCGTAATGATTTGTGATAAGTGCTGGTATGTCACGTAGAACCAGCGGAGCAAGGTCTGACTTCACGAGACGCGCTTCGAGGACGCGTATTACGGTGGTGAGGACACGCGTGATGGCGGGCAGGAACTCCTTGTCATAGCGGGTAATCTTCGTCCACCATGGGTGCACGTAGGCTCGCAAGGCTATGGCCACAAAGTTGTACAGCTCGTCATTGAGCTCGGGAGTCGCAGAGGGAGAAACAAGGAGAGGAGGAAGATCCGAGTCTGCAGGGAGCTGGGGAAAGAGCAAACGCCTCGCGAGGCTCGAGGGTTTGGCGGGCTTGGACAGAGGAGGCTGTTTGTCGCCAAGGGACGATGTGAACGACTGAACCGAGCGAGCAGTCTGTCGTCGAGTCGGGCCTGGGACGGCCATGCTCGTCGTCGTCAACAGCAAGCAGCACTCGCTGGGGCAAGGGAAGATAAGATAAGATTAGACTTCCAGCATGAGCGCTCCGACGCAGATCACCCGCTGATGGCTGGCGCCCGTCTCGCCGCTTCTGAGTTACTGTACAGTGCACGAATTTGTTCGCAACGGTCCTTTTGTGCGCATCAACGACGACCTCGACGAGCTCAAGCCCAGCGACGGCGGCATTTGAGCGCGGCTCAGCGTCGTTGAAAGTGTCAAGACATTCGCAGATATCCTGATTCATCACACGTTCGTAACACCAACAGTTGTACCTGTCACCGCGGGCGGTCCGTTTGGGGGCTGACTTGTCTTTCATGGTCATCGCTTTTATGCAGTCTTCCAAGACAAGCCATCAGGTCGACGGTGACCATCCTCTCTTTCCCCCCACACTCTTTTCTGCAAGTCGCCCGGCTCACCCACATGTATGGGTCCCCCACCTCGTTGAAAGTCGTGTCTTCCGACGCGAGGACGGCGGAGGAAGCGGAGGAGTGTCGACAAACACCATCATAATTATCGCCGTCGTCTGCGGCTGCGTCGTCATCCTCGCTCTTTCGCTCTTCCTATGGCGCCTCCTTGCCCGGTGTTGCCGTCGTTCGACCCCGGCTGCTCCTCTACCTCCGGTCCAAGACCTTGCGCACCACCGCCGCCAGCAGCAGCGCGTCGCCTTCAACGATCATAGTAGGCCGACGACCTGGGCGAGCGATCCTCAACCTCTCGGTTACACGAGCAGCGCAGTGTCTCTGCTTACCACGGAGAAAAAGTCGAGTGTTTACACAGACGACATGACAACGACGGAAAGTGGTGTGCCTTCGCCCTCAGACGATCATGGTGGACAGCTCTACCCTCCCCACCCGTCTTTCTACCGAGCCCCAGATGCTTCCAGCTCGAATAATACGCTTGGGGACAACCCAAGCTCATCGGACAGCTCGTTACCTTCCGCCGTCTCGCCCTCGTCCACTTTACCCAACTCAGAGACCGGGTCCTCCCTATCGCATAACACCGCCTTCAGCCGTTCTCAGAGCCGGCAGGCATCGGCGTCGCGGCCGGCGAGCTCGCGCTCCCGGTCTCGGGTCCCTTCTCGAGGTCGTCCGTTGTCGCAAATATCCTCTTCGCCCAGTGCACACACCATGCGGAGCTCCAGTACTTTCCGGGGGAGCACCCCACCTCCCTGGTGGCAACGTGCAGATTGTGTTGCCGGCTCCGCTCGCTGTACCGCAAGTAGACGGCCGCTCCTTGTACGGTAACCAGGATGTTTCTCGCTCGAGCGTTTTCGTGGATCAGTGGATGCTGGCAGGTGCGAATGAGAGACAAGTGGATAGTGATGTAGCGGAATCTCAGGGTAAGCCATTATTTCTGCCGTCACGGCGCATATATTCACGTTCTTTCTCCTCGTAAGACGGACGTCGTTCCTCGTCAAAGTCGCGGAGCAGGAGCAGAAGGCGAAACGCACCGCGTCAACCCGTGGCTCCTCCTCCTATTGCCTCGATGCCCGCAAGCATACCACCACGCGCCGTCTCTACAACACATCATTCCCGCTCGCAGTCTGGGCTGCGACATGAGTGGACAAAGTCTCAGGCCGAGCCTTTGCCGGCTACCACTTACGGCAGCCTCGCGGATCTTGCAGAGTCGACATATGCAGGGGATGCTGGGCGGGGACGGTCGCGCACCGCGAACCCTCTACATCCTGCACAGGCTGGCCAGGCTTCTCCGCCGTCGTTCGACGGCCAGCAGCCATAGTGGATGCAGTGCAGGTTCTATATCTATGTCTCATTTGGGTTTCACTCGCGTGCAGACATTGGATAATGCATCGTCCATAGAAGTAGAGTACCCTTGGAAGCCAGTAATCCCTCGCATCAGCATGAATCTAGCACTCTTGCATTATTTATTCTTGCCGTGTAGCTATAATTGAACAGTTCTTGCTTGGTTCTTCCCACTCGTTTACCTGGAGCATATTTGCCAAAGCATTCAGTTAATGTCGGATATACATATCTCTCGGAAGAACAGGTGGGAGGACTGCAAGCGGCCTTTATCGAGGCCTCATCCCTGATATTGAGCGACTGCAAGCACGTCGCGTGCACTAGGCCAAGGCCCCAGAACATACGTGGAAAGCAAGCAAAATACAACGGATCCGGACAAGAGACATATGCGCATGTTCCAAAAAAACGCCAGCACCGTCGAGGACCTCGCAGCATACTATTGCATGCCGAAGTCGTCGTCACCGTCGCCCCAGCCACTTACCTCCTCCTCTTCCTGCATGTTCGAGTCTTCGTGGGAAATGCCCGGTGACAACGGGCGACTCTCAGGGACATCGGCGGGCGCGGCGTGCTCAGCCTGCGCTGGAGAAGCAAGGGGTGCGGTTGCAGCACCGGAGGCTGGTTGTCCTGTGAACCACGACACCTGCACTGTACCGACGGTGGGGATGTTGGATCCCTTGCATGGCCCTGTAAACCGACATGATAAGCTAAATGAAGGGAGTCGAATTCAGAAAGGGACATGCCTGTTCAGCGGCTGCGCGAGACTTGAATGATACCAACAGATCCCCGCCTTCTGTGACGTCGACAGCCTCCAGTTGCCCGGTTGTCTGAGTAGCATATCAATATGGTTGGTCTGCGGATGGATACATACACATACCTCGTACCAGTCCCGCACACCCTGTATCTGCTCCGTCGCAGCACCCTTCAGCAACAGCTTCTTGGGTCGCAAGTCGAGCTTCATGCTGGAACGAGGCGGGCCCCGCGCATATAGCCACGGTTGAATCCACGCGCACCTCTCCCGCGTCCGCGGTAGGGACGGTATCCCCCACTGTAGGCAGGCGCGCCTTCCGTCGGCGCGTCGGTCGCGATGCCCAGACTCGCAGCCTCCGCCTTGAGCTTCGCCAGCTTGGCTTGCAGCTCCTCCGTGCTGTCTTCGCCTTCGCCGTCCGCTGCCGTGGTAACGCTGTGCAACTCGAGCTCCTTGTCCAAGCGGTCTCGCTCCTTCTGTACCTGCTCATCCGTGCGTGGCGTAGAGCCGCGCGATCCCTGTGTTGCAGAGGATGCCGCCGGCGTCGGCGGCTTCATCTCTTCATTCAGTTTCCGCAAACGAGCCATGATGACCTTCTTCTCGTCCGCAGACGCAGAAGAGAGCTTGCCCATGAGCTCCTTTTGCTCTGCAATCTGCTGCTCTAGCAGCTGCTGTTTTGCGGCGAGTACTGAGACGGTGGCGGAGCTGGATTTACGAAGGGATGTAGACGAAGTAGAAGGGGTCGTGGCAGGTTTGGGAAGCGCAGAGGGCTGGTTGTCTTTCCCAGTGACTTTGGCGACGAGATTTGCGGAGGCAGCGAGCATGCGCTGTCCAGCCTGCCCGTGGCCCTCCATCGGTCGGTGCCAGAAGACTTTGACAAAACGGTTTCCGAAGACCGCGTCTTCCGACTTCCATGCTGCATGTGCGTCTTCATGGTTGGAGAAGCTCACAAGAGCCTTCGACCCCGCAGTATCGACAGCAACGTTGGTGACGGTGCCGAACTTTTGAACCAGTCATTGATCGAACCCAGGCTTAGTTTGTCCTCGG
>JAKOGH010000422.1:0-22959 GCA_024811115.1 Terana coerulea
TTGGTAGCCCATATTGGAGTGCGTCTTGGTCATTTTCCAATCATTTGTCTCGAGCTAACGCTTGGTACATCAGTGGCTCCCGAAGTCATCGAGCAGTCAGGCGCAACGACGGCCTCGGACATCTGGTCTGTCGGATGCACGGTTATTGAACTCCTTGAAGGCAAACCACCATATCACTTTCTCGACCCGATGCCCGCTCTTTTTCCGTATTGTTCAAGATGATTGTCCACCCATTCCCGAAGGCGCGTCGCCAGTAGTGAAGGATTTCTTAATCCATTGCTTCCAGAAAGATTGTAACCTTCGGGTGTCCGCTAAGAAGTTGCTCAGACATCCGTGGATGATGGCAGCGAAGAAGCAGATGGCTGGGAACAAGGCATCGACAGGCTCGGCTGGCCCGGACAGACGACCACTAAGTAACTACAACTATGATGAGGCCGTACTGAAAGTACAAGAGTGGAATGAAGCACTGAAATGTATGCTATTTTTCCTGCTAATGTCACTAATATTGATTGTTGTTTAGCTCCCTCTAAGCCTGCGAAGCATCCTCAAAGCGTCAGCATGCGGATAGTAATGGCCGGGGCTCTCCTCCTCTGGAGCCTCTGAACTTTGGACTCTCTCCAGCGCCGGCACTACTGGCACCTCAAGCTCAGCAGCCACTTGGTGCCTTGCTGCAATCCAGCTCCTCTCGGACATTGTTAGCCGGACCTTCGCTCGTAAAGGTTCCTCAGATACATACCCCTATGGGTCACATTCGTGAAACGCTGCCTATGCCGTTTATACTGCAGCAGCCGGAGGAGCAAACCGACAACTGGGATGATGATTTCGAGGAAGGGATTTCATTCACCAAGATACAAGGTATGTTGCGTGCTTATTTTCGCTTCTTGCCGTTGACAATTCTATCATAGCTTTGGAGAAGACCGCGTTGGAAGACGAGCAGGGGAAGCATGAGCATGAAGATAATGGTCAGACTATACGGCCCATTCGTAGTCCGGGAGTCGTGTCAGTACCATTACCCATCTCCAAGGCTCCTGCCGCCGAAATTGAACCCATCGCCGAAGACTTCTCCGACCTGGATTTTGCGGAAGATGATGACAACATGCAGGCGAAGGTGGCTAATTTCAAGGTCGGTCGGAAAGCCGTTTTATCCGCATATATGCCGCTAAATGCTATTTTCAGAAGAAGAACTCAGTTCGTCGAGGGCTTTTCCATCCAAATGACATCAAGACTGTCGGCTTGATGCCACCCTCACCTGGTCCCAAGACCGCACCCCTTCCAGGCCTTTCCCACAAATCGTCCAGACCAGCACTCAATCCTCTACCACCAACTCCACATTCTGCCAATACTCCTGGCCGTGGGCACGGTCGCTCGTCGTCGTTTGTGGGGAATGGTGGCTCTGCAGGGCGCGCGGAGGCCAGACGTTTGTACAGCCAGCCAGAGTTCAGGAAGTACACCGAGGATGACGAAGAGGATTACGACGATATCTTCGACAAACCCAGTGAAAGTGGTAAGTCCTTCCCGAGCTGTCTGTGGGAATTATCCTTATTGCGGTTACTGGGTAGTATCTCAGCCCATGCAGACGTTACAGCTAAATACCCGCTTGTCAAACGAATCCTGGGTTTGTATCATACTACTCGTTGCATGCATGGTCATCTCACTCTTATCTCTTTAGCTCGGTGATGGCGACAGCGATGAGGATCCATTTGCGGACGTACGTGACTGGGCCTTCGCGCAGAATGAAGCTGACGGTTAATGTGAGATAGATTGACGAAGGCTTCGCGGAAGAGGACCTGGAGTCTAATTTGCAGCGAGACAAGTATGCTCGGCTATGCAGTCAAGTAAACTTGCTTATAGACGAGTTGACCCCCTCGGCACCGGACTTCCAAGTAAGAGAAGCATGCGACCAGCTGGTAAGATACCACATACCTGTAGTCCCGTACTTGCCACTAACATTTTTCGAAGTTGAACATCATTGTCGAAACACCAGAGATGCAGTCCCAGCTGGTGTCAGCGCATGGCATGCTTGCTATCATGGAAGTCCTAGAGGGCCGGATAACAAGAGATGTTGCTCTGAGGCTATTGCAAATAATCAATGCGGTAAGTTCTTATTCGTATCTTGCTCTTTACCTTTACCGCATCGCTGATGAGTGCACAGTTGGTGACCTCGGATATGGGTTTCTTGGAAAGTTTCTGCTTGATTGGGTATGTGCTTATCGCCTGTCTACGGGCTCAAATAGACTCAGATTCCGCTAGTGGAATCCCCGTTGTTATGGATTTTACCTCCAAGAGGCATTCCCCGAGTGCCGACTGGAGGCATCAAACTCATACGTCTCCTTTGCCATTCGTCTGTACTTACACTGCAGATGTTCATCTCGTGCGTCCCTTATTTCTGTCCTCCGTTCCCGTCTCATTGGCTGTTACGGGTGGCCTGTAGATGTCGAGGCCTCAAGGTCCTAGTGGATTTACTTGACGAGGACTACACAGAGCAGAGTCTGCTGGTCGTTCACGCCCTAAATGGAATCTGCAGTGTGTTTGAACTTCAAAGTCCAACGACGAAGAACGATTTCTGCCGAATGTTCATCAGAGAAGGCCTTTTGGACCCCTTGTCGTCGGCGCTGTTGAACATCATGGCAAGCCATGGTGACGTTGCCGCCACCGAGATGAACAAGAAGATCATTCAAATCATCTTAGTGTTTTGCCAAGTTTCACAGTCTGACATACATGTGCGTAATGCTTTGGGCACGCGGAAGGTTGTACGACGTAGGTATTGTTGTACTCATTTCCAGAGCGATTGAGCTCACGATGCTTACTCACAGGTCTCCTACGTGCATGCGAGCTTTTGGAGCCAGAGCACCTCGTACACATGCTCAAGGCAGTCAAGCATCTTTCTATGAGCGCGACGCTTCTCGAGGTCCTGCAGAACGCTAATGCCATCGACATCCTTGTCAAGATACTGGACGAACAGAGCTCAGGTCCATACAGCACGGTACAGTTTTCTTCATTCCATTATCGAAGCCAGCTCATCCTTGGGTGACACAGGAAATGCAAAACCATGTTTTCCAGACATGTTACAACTTGTGTCGCTTGAACAAATCTCGACAGGAAGAGGCTGCCCAGGCCGGCATCATTCCATGCCTGAAGCGGGTGATTGAGTCCAAGTCGCCTCTCAAACAGTTCGCGCTTCCGATTCTTTGCGACTTGGCTGGCGCAGGAAAGAGCTGTCGAGTCTTGCTCTGGCAGAACGATGGGCTGTCTCTGTACTTGGGGCTGTTGGACGACCCGTACTTCCAAGTCAGTGCATTGGAAGCTATACTATCGTGGTAAATATCGTGTCCGGCCATCGTTAACTGCCTACGCTGACACATAGCTTAGGTTACAAGACGAGACAGCTCGGATAGAGGATGAACTTCTCAAGCCCCAAGCCCTCGATGCACTACTGAAGTGCTTTGTGAATGCGAAGGCAAATTCCTTCGAGAACCTGTTGGACCCGTTGTCCAAGATTTGCCGTATCTCCAGCCCAATCACCATTGGAATCGCCAAGTCGCAGTTCTTCAAACGCATTATCGATAAGCTCAGCCACAGCAAGACTCTCGTCCGCCTCACCCTCCTCCGTATTCTCCGTGCGGTGTGCGACGTCCATCCGAACCGCGCGATGCTCGTCGAGCGCTACGGCATCTATGACATCGTCGTCAAGCTGAGCAAAGACGATCAGGCCGTCCTTGTGCGCGAGATGGCACGGGACATCCTACCAAACTTGGCTCCCGCACTGAAGCCGCTCTCGAGCAGGATTGGCAAGGGGTCCGACGGGCTGAAGAGTGCGATTGCGCCAAAGAAGAGGATGCGCAGGACGGCGTCCGAATCCGCAGCTTCTGTCGCGCCTACGTTCAGCAGCAGTCATATGCGATCATCGACGAGACCCATCGGACTCTCCAGGGCAGCGAGGCAGCTGCCCACCGACTCCTCTTTACTCTCCGAAGAAGACTGCACTGGCACTTCACCACCGTCTCGTTCACCATCATCTCTTTCGCCACTGTCACGTTCACCACAGCTACGTTCACCACTATCACGCTCACCCAGATAGCCGGCCATGTTCCCTGTTCTCCACTCATTCCTCGATTCCTTTCTCCGTCCAGCAACTCTCGCTCTCGCTCGGCTCTCGTCGCACGCTCTACCGTACACGCACAATTATCATTCCTTATCTCTGCATACAAATGGATATTCTAATGTACAAGTAGTAATCGGGTTCCACGAGTACACCAGTCGCTTTCAATGAGATTATGAGCGGATTTGCTCACGCTGCTGCATCGAAAGGAATCCTGGCGGCTCTTACCGATTACGCCGATTTGTAGATTTGACGCTCACTTTCCATATTCGGAGAAGCTTCCGATCAACCCGTAAGACGCTTGTACGCATTCCACTGCTTGTATCGATTCTATCACTTGGAACATTGCTGAAAGAATTATGGTGAGTTGCAACCTGCTTGCGTCTTTCTCATGAAGGGTTGGAACTCTTCTAACACCCATTACTATCATTTCTCACGTCCGGCGCCGGAGGCTGATGGAAACTCTGGTGAGTATAACCCAATCATCTGAATGCTGTCCGAGTCAACTCACGTTTAGTAAATTACAGTCTTTCTGCCTACCCTAACAGAATGCACTAAAAAAATGTGTATTGTCCTCTATTCTTGGCATAGACATATCCTCCGACCTCGCCCGCCTCTGTGCATGCTGACTCTGAGATGCGGGAATTCGTATGAGGGCTTACACCACCGTTGAAGTGCCGCACCATGAATCTTGAATAGACGGCATACAGCATGGAGCCCGGAGCATAACTAGAGTCTGTCATTGCCGGTGTCCTAGGACCTACAGCGTGCAGGGTGCAGCTGTCACGTCAGGCTCCAAACCAGCACTGCCTTGCGTGCTCGTTCAAAACTAATTCTGAAAGAACGTGAACACTGAATGTGCCATGCCACATATTGAGTTCCCGCTGATGGCTCGCAGCCACATTTCAAGCGCCGATGTATTTGAAACCCAGTTTTAACCTAAACACTTTGAAGAGCACGCAAGGCAGGCTGGCAAACAATGTCATGGGAATGCTTGGTAAGCAGGGCTCGCGTCTCATTCCAAGCGCTGTCGACTCCTGGTCCAGTCGAGTTCACCTGTGTCTTCGGCACTACGCTTTCTGTTGTCACTGCCACGCTTGCGGCACGTCAAGTACACTCCATCGAGGAGTTTCTGATCACCTTCCTAGCAATGAAGGATATGCAGGCTGTCCGACTTTACAGGAAGTATTCATGGCCAAGTTTTGTGAATTCATGGACACTTTGTCAGGGTATGCAAATCTCAAGTATTTACTTTTTTGTGTGTGCCACCAAGCTGCATATGAAAACCCCTCGCAGCCAAGGTAGCAGCTCTCAGAGACTAGAGTGCAGCACTGGCTAGCATTTCAGCGCCAAGGAATCTGGACTCTGTGCCGCAGCCTTACCATCTCAATGATCACTATCCACACAATAGTTGGCTGGCTGTCTGCCTTCTCACTTGAATATGGTCCTGTCCCAATGATTTTTAGTGCTCAGGAGTAGCATGTTGTTTACTAGGACGTGTCCTTCATGTGCTGAGCAGGACAGCGCGTCGAAGAGACACAGGCTACTTTGCTTACCAAGCTTTCCCACAACATTGTTTGCTAGCCGGCCTTGCGGCCTCTTCGTAAAATAAGGTTCAAAACTATAGTCACATGATGCATCGTAATCACATATGTGTCACGCACTATATAGAGGGATTTGGACAAACGAGACCGCAAGGCCGTGCTGGTTTGGAGCCTGCTGTCACGTGAGGGTAACGCTTCAGGGTGGGATATGACAACTCGTTAACAATGTCTTAGATCCTAGATCAGTGCACAGCCGGTGCTGTTTTGGTTGTGCTGACTCACCAGCTGGCTGCATGTGCATATAAGGTATGTGCAGCTCTGCGATTCCACACACCCACTTGTAAGCTTTGACCGTGCACTAAGTTCAAATGCCTATACTGATAACCTGCACACACCTTAGATCCTGCTCTCATCCTTGTGCTGCTGCATGGACGACTGGTATAAGTACACATTTTTGCCTCATACCCTGTTTGACTACTGACAGATGAATGCCAGCATGAGGAGAGGGAAAGAAGAGCTTTCAAGGACAGCAGTCAGTGGTGTGAATACAGTCGAGGCAGTGTGGCATTCACAAGGTGTGTTTCAGTGCCGGGTTCTTTGTTTCAGCTTAGGAATCTCATTCAGGGTCTCCGCAGGCATGCCGCATGTGAATTTGTAGCTAGCTTACACAAAAGGTGTTTTTACAACGTGCAACGCCCAAGATGTATCTATGCACAAAAATCCATTAAATAGTTTACAAGTGTTATTGGATAGAAATGCGACAAGATATGAAAAATGTGCAAAATAATGGAAGAAATTTGGCATGATATAGCACGCAGAGCTGAGAATAATCTACAATCTGGCAAAATTTGCTCAGGCCGCAAGCAGTGGGATGGTTTCTCAACTTGGAACCAGCTTCTAACTCACTTGCATGCCGATTGCAAGATTATTATAAGTGTCACGCAAATGATCCCGGGCGACTACAGAGATTGGACACCTTTTGCCAATTTTACCGATTGTAAAACAATTGTAAGACAATTCTACCACTCAGGAGACACTTGTGTATATTCCAGACACTGTACAAGGTTATGGGAAATTTTGGGGTTTTTCTCGATGTGGCAAGACCTCGCTGAGGCCCGCGAAGCGTTGCAACCGACCACCATCCCTGGGCCACACCACCTATTGGATGACCTTCCGTAAGGATTTTAGGATCTCTAAATGGCTGTAAAGCTAGATATGTTTTAGTCGGAGTTTTAAATCAATAAGGAGCCAATGAGAGGTTGAGAGCGAACAGAGAAATGATTCCAGGGGTCGCCACCATATGGACGGTTCCCGCGCAATCAACGACCAGTGATGCGTACCTTGCCGCCATCTGCCAAATAGGGCCATGTCGGTCATGCCGAGAAGAACATGGATCTTCCTGTCACAAATTCAGAGAGAAAGGCCCCACCCCAAGCTCACCAATGGTTGAAACTGTGTTTAGCTTTGTGTTGAGATAAAACGCTTGTGACTGATGGCCTTGCTTGACAAAATCTCGTTCAGAATCTTCTGAACACAAGGCAAATACAAGGCTGTAGAGTGTTGTACGCATGCTGGTTCATTGAATCATCCGGTGCTTCACATGTAAAGTAAGTTAAATGTGCTGCTTTACATGTTTTTGTGGCTATCCTGGCCTTTCCCAGCAGTCATTGCGCTGTAGGGAGGAAGCGGCCGGCTTCAGCGACCGAGCGCCTACCCAAGAATGGACGCCCACAGCCTTCACCTTCCTGATATGGTAGAGCTGCCGTAGGCCATCTACGGAGGGGGACCCCCTCCGTAAATTTCAGCCTGCAGAAGGCATCAACGAGTGAAACCAGGCGAAACCTGGTCAGGAACGCCGCTTTGCGTGTAGTGATGCCATCAGTCGATGCGGGAATGCCATAAGGCCTGCTCTGAGCTGACTTATGGCATCTCGGCATTGTGTTCCGTTCACTGTCCGCCCACTCTCTATTGGCTACAACTTCATTCTCCGAGCTGCTCTCCCATCAGATCACAGGTTTACGACGGTTTACAGCAGTTTACGGGCTGTAAAACCTTACGGAAAGTCATCCATTTCTTCCGCTCTCTCGATTGCGATCTATCTCAATTGCTGTGGTCTGGAGCACGCACCCTCGACTGCGCATGTCTTTTAAATCTAAAAATGTTTCGCCGTGTCACACATGGCTCGTTACTTGCGGTCAGAACATCAGAACATACATACGTAAGCTGCGCGCGCCGGAAGACTGCAGTACGGGGTTCGATGCTGCGCCTTGAAGCCGGTATTTACGTGCAGCGACGGGTCTGATATCTGGTCGCATTCGCAAGTCTCTCCTGGTTCCTGCAGAGGGTCCTCTAACCTGCACCCATGGCAATACGGGACATGCTCTCAGCCATAAACGCATGGCGCGCACGCTCCGCTGCCGTTCTCCCTTTGGCCTTCCTCCAATCTCTCGCATTCGGGGTTGAAGGCCTATCTATAACGTACATCCTCCGCGACATTCGATGCGAAGAGTTCAAGGCGAGCCTGCCGCCTCACATACCAGAGACGGGCGATCTCTGCAGGTCACCTGAGGTGCAACGGGCATATTCAATGGACATTGCGATTTACACCGGGATTGCGATGGTGCTGAGCATTTTGGTGGCTGGTGCGTTTGGGACGCTGTCGGATTTGAGGGGCAGGAAGATGGCTATGGGTCTGTCAGGATTGCTGGTTATTTCTGGAGATGTCTGGCTGTTTTTATGCGGTGCGTTCAGTATCGCAAAATTCCATAGTTAATAGCTCACGCTGAAGGTTTTTCCTCCTCCTTCGAATTAGCATTTTATCAGCCATTTCGAAGACCGTGGTTGATGCAGATTGGGGCAGTGGCGCAAGGACTCGGCGGCGGCGCCCAAGTCACCATAGCAGCACACAACGCGTTCATAGCGGACACGTCCTCGCCGGCCGTCAGATCGTTCTACATGGGTTTGGGCTTGGTTCAGTTCTGGGGGGTCGGCCAGGCCATCGGACCCCTGATCGCCGCCCCGCTCCTCGACAGGGGCCTCTACGCCCACAGCTATGGGATTACTATCCTCTGTTGGGTGGCATATATGGGTTACCTCCTCTTGATCCTGCGGGAAACCAAGACTCCCACTGGAGGACTGACAGACGAGACGGATCCTCCGACCAGCGATCGTGAGGGCTGACGAAGGGTCCGCACTTCGACATATAAGTCGCTTCGCTCTGAAGTCGATGATCGATCCCCTCAAGATAATTTTCACTCATACCAGCACTTTGATACCAGCATTGGCATTCTCAGGCATCGTGCTATCAACTGGCACCTTCGTCCTCATCATTCCATACTGCGACAGTAGATTCGGGCTTAGTCCTAGCGAGGTGAGCTTTGTTTTAAATGCAAATTAGATATACGGATGTTAACAGCACATCGCAGGCTGGTATCGTGTCCGCCGTCTTGTACGCGGCTCGAGCATTCTCTGTCCTCTGCGTCATTCCTTGCTTTGTCTTCATCTTTCAACAAGTGAAGAAATCAAAGATTTGCTCTCAGCGTGTTACTACTCCTTCAGTACAAGATGAGCAGACACCCTTATTGCAAGATAACACAAATCCCCAATCCGATACTCTTGAGTCGGATAGTGCGCAAGCAGAGGCTCCCACTGTGCAGGAAGACCAGGAGGCGTCAATCGCACAAGAACTCGTGATATCTCGCGCTGGGCTTATTCTGGACGCTGTCGGGATGCTCATGATTTGGCGGAGCAAGAATACTCTGGAACTCTCATTCGGTGAGCATCGTCCTACTTATCTCACTGCCCACACCGCTGACCGCGGGTTTCAGCCTCCGCCGTGGGCTCTCTGGGCGCACCTGCAGGGCCATCGCTCCAGACCCTGCTGTCGTTGGGAGCACCTCCTGGCGAGACCGGCCGCGTCTTTGCTGGAATGGCCGTTCTGTCGTCTTTCGCGGTTTTGCTGCGCACGCCGGTATTCTTCCCTCTGTTCTACACCACCCTGGAGACCATGCCTGGAGCTGTATGGTGGCTCGGTGCAGTGAGTAGCCCTTTCTATTCACATGGCAGGAAACGCTGACCTGGTCTTGTAGTCCATCTTAATTGCATGCAGTGCTTTGCTACTGTACCTGCGGCCGAGTCATTTCCAGAAAATAACGACTGCGAACGCTTAACTGAGACGTAGATGGAGAGTTTGGAGGATTGTACTCTCCTTGTTGCATTCTAGTGCACGTCGTTCGTCGCCCCATGTATACCCATACTCCACGTGATTGGCTCTCTTTTCACCTTGGAAGCTCTGAAGGAAACGCGCCTAAACTCCAGTACTTAAGCTGGATCAATGCCCTCATGTGTCTTGGCCCTTGGACAATAATTACGACCACGGTCTGCCCATCACCACCTCATTCATCTATGTGCCTGTACCTGACTTTGCTGCACCTCAGTGTGTCTCACAGGAGCGCTCTGCGGAGTTACATATGGCCTCATATGGCTCCTGAGACGCGAGCTGAGATTGTGGTGGACGTCGTGTCAGACGTTTGCTTATACACATTCTGCGGACCGTCTCGCGCCCAACATGGCTTTAAGGCCCGCTCGAGTGAAAATCGTCGGTGCGATTTCTCTCGACCCCGCCTCCGGCGATGTGGAAGGTGTTCTCAGCGATACACGCGTGGCGGGCACACCCGGCCACCATCCTGCCTCTGACCTTCCTCCAGGGTCTCGCCATCGCCATGCAAGAGCCGCCGGCGATTTACATCTTCCGCGAGATCCGCTGCGAGGAATACCGCGCGAGCCTGCCGCCAAACGTACCCGGGACGGACATCTGCAGGTCGCTGGCTGTGCAGAAGGCGTATTCCACGGACCTCGCGTACTTCACCGGCATCGCGACGGTGCTCAGCATTGTCGTGTCGGGCCCGTACGGGACGCTTTCGGACCTGAGGGGCCGCAAGATGACGAGGCGTCGTTGAGCGGCGGCGGGAGGTCGCGCATTCAGAGAGCTGGTCTTTCGGCGCTGAACTCGGTGGTCGAGCCGCTGAAGATCATCTTCACCCACATCTCCATACTGCTGCCCGCGCCGACATTCTCTGGCATTGTCCTTGGGGTTGGCGCATTTAATCTCCTTGTCCCTTACTGCGACAGCAAGTTTGGCCTCAGCCCCAGTGAAGTAAGTGTCATCATTCACGTTCGGCTTTCAACCCTTGCTGATCCAAGTCTAGGCAGGTATCGTCACGGCGCTGTCCTCTGTCGGGCGGGCCATCTCAGTGTCTTGCATCCTGCCGGTGTTCATCGCCGTATACCGGCGGCTCGTCAGACGGAAGAAATCCGTGGCTGATGCAAGCGAAGGTGAAGACGAACATACGCCTCTATTGATAGACAACGGCACGGAATCGAGCCCAGACAACGTGGACAATGAATCCCATGCAGCTCAAGAGACTACAGAAGCTTCGGTCGCTCAAGAGCTCATGGTCCCCCGCATTTGCCTCCTTCTTGACGGCGCCGGTATGCTCATGACATGGCGGAGCCGGAATACCCTCGAGGTCTCACTATGTGAGCCCCCTTTTCTCGACCGAGTGCTCCCTCACATAGCCAATCTGACTTGCGGAAAATCCAAAGCCACTATCGTCGGCTCGCTGGGCGCCCCCGCAGGCCCCCTCCGCGCAAGCGTTGCTCACACTGGCCGCTCCGCCGGGCGAAATTGGCCGCGTCTTCGCCGGCCTATCCGTCCCCACGTCTGCCTCCGCCGCGGTACGAGGCCCGCTGTTCTTCGTGCTGTTCAACGCCACGCTGGAGACGATACCGGATGCTGTTTGGTGGCTTTCAGCCGTGCGTCGCTTTTGGACCTTTGCAAACCTTGTGCTAACGCGTTCTTCAGTCCATTTTCGGTTTCAGCAGTATTCTTGTTTTCTACTTGCGGCCGCGGCACTTCACTCGATCCCGTACCATAGTGATGAATGAGCCGTGTATAAAACATATCGTAGAGTGAGACAGCTTACTATCACTGCGGGTAGTAGATCTGATATTTAAAAATGGATAACCCACTGCAAAATCAGTGGGAAACCCACTGCTCACCCATGGGAGGTGAGTGGGAAATCCACTGCCGGGGGTGAGTGGATAATCCACTGAAAGTGTGCACAATCTGCCATCAAGCAGTGGATTTCCCAATGTGGAATGAGTGGGTAACCCAGTGATATCTAACGGGATATCCGTCAGGGCTTCGTGTCATTTCCTGGCTTTATAGACACGCACTCCAGGTCTCATGGTAGGTAAACCCCTCAATATAAAAGGACTTGTATCATATGTAAATATATTGGTGCCGGCGCACTGCTACATAGTTCTAACAAGATTGAAGCAGTATGTACTTGCACTATCCACCTCTCCTGACCACGCAATCTTGCGCCTGCCTCCAGCTCCGTTCTCTCTGCGTTCCCCACTCCCGGGATGGGCTTCAAGCCGCTAAGAGCCCCTAACCCGATGATTGACTTGGATCAATCTGTTTGTACCATCATCTGCTCAGAAAAGTCAGCGAAAACCCGGCCAACAATGCACCCACCAGTTGTTATTCTGTATGTACTGCTAATCAGCCATCCCGTCCACATCCGCCCCTCTATGGTTGTCCATGTTAGCAAGGTCGGCGCCAGTTTCCGTTGATGCCGGGACTTTAGCAGTGGTCGAGTGCATGAAGCAACCTCCGTGCGTAAGATTCACAGTTAATGACGAGGAGAAATGAAGACACCCAGGCCGACACTGGTAGGAAAAGGCTACGTACACTGTCAAGTAAGGCAGCTGAATAAGAGTCATGTTGCCGCCATTGACGTACTGCTCTGTCTTCAGGTTGTTGCCCTAGAAGACCTGCCATAAAGCGCATGATGTTCAGTAAGTCCGGCGCACTATGCACAGTGACTGACCTGCATAAAGGAGACGAGGCCGGTCAGGGCCACCTAAACAACCTGCTCTGCGGCTGCAGCTCACATGGCCGCGACAGCCTGCCGTCAACCCCAATACCCACCAATTCCTATCCAAATGGTCAACGCGCGTAACATGCTCTGACTTCACACCAAAGAAGCGAGGCGTACCGTCTCATGTTTCGCCCACGGCGAGCCGTTGGTGGCAGTTTCGCGAGCAATGTCATGGGCTCACGCAAGGCCTTGACGAAGAACCGAAACTGAAGCTATTCGAAGAGAAATGAAGGATAGCGAACAGGTGGCAAGATGTCAAGACGGCGGAAGGGGATATGGTGAAGGAGTGAGCCAAGCAGCGATTTTGGCGTGAAGTCATGAATCTCAATGACGACGTCACCGGCGGATGCCGCTGGAGCAAGCTTTTCCCTTTCGGAGCCTGAATTCACAACGATGCAGTAAGTAAGTCAAGTAGCACTTCCACACTCCGACTGATTTGCTGTGCTGCCGGCTTGCCGCACAGACGTCGAAGCCCGGGAAGATGCCGCTTTTGGCATTGACTTGAGCAAACCTCAAATCATTGACCGTAGGGTTCCTGCGTGATATTCCGCCAGTTTGGACCTTGTCAAAGGTCAAGAGCACCTATACTGATGTATTACATACGCTTCTCTTAAGTTTTAGTGCAGAAAGCATCTCGGAAATGGCCCTCGTCGTCGCCTTGAGCAAGGAATTCATCAACAGAGCGTCAGCGAGAGCGATGTCCATGCTCAATGCCGCGCGTTTTAGCGTCGAAAGCCTCTACGGGCATGGTAGGATTTTATAACACATTGTGCACACAGCTACTAATGCTTTATGACTTCCGGCATGTACTACTGGAAAACCCTGCTGTAGTGAGTGGGTGTCCAGGTGCTGGGAAATCCACTGCGGCGCATTGGGCTGTCCAGTGTTGATCCGACGTCGCGGGAAATCCGGCATCTGATGTCGGATTTTCCAGTCCTGGATTTCCCATTTATTTATGGGTAGGCACTTTTGAGTGGGTTTCCCACTGCTAGGTGCCGAATGAGTGGGTTATCCGGTAATAAATAATGGTTCTACTTCCCGCAGTGACTAGGCTGTCACAAAGTACTTGTTACCACCTGTGTTGTATCATATGATATACATACGATGTGCTCAGCACTCAGCTCCTAGTAAGTAGTGTACAGTGTATATATTTTGCTCGAGAACCGCAATTTAACGCAGCACGGAGATTATTTCGAAGCGAGTACTTACTGCAGAGTACTATATGGTATAAAACAAGCGCTCTCACGGGCTGGAATGCATGTTTGTCCACAAACACGATGTGCTCAGCTCCGTCTCTCGCATGCACCCTCGAATCTGCGTCGTGCTCACTGCCTTACTTTTGCTGCGGCTCAGCATGTCTCGCAGGAGCATCCTGCGCCGCTCTGCGGGATTCCACATGGCATGCAGCGGGGGCGGGACGCTAGACGTGAGCTGATACCGCAGTATACATTTGGGCGATAGAAAAGGACCGCCGTAAGTCTGTCATCTGCATTACACCACTCGGCCGACCGTCTCGCATCCAATATTGCTTAAAGTCATGGTCTAAAGGACAGGTGCGGGACAACCAGACATCCCCTCATCCTCGGGCCTGCAGCGATGTGGAAGGCGTTCTCAGCGATAAACGCGTGGCGAGCGCGGCCGTCCGCCGTCCTGCCTCTCGCCTTCCTGCAAGCCCTCGCGCTGGCCCTCGAGGCGCTGCCGTCCATCTACATCTTCCGGGAAATCCGCTGCGATGAGTACCGCGCGAGCCTGCCGCCGCACGTGCCCGAGACGGACGTGTGCAGGTCGCTCGCGGTGCAGAAGGCGTACTCCGCGGACCTCGCGTACTTCACCGGCATCGCGACCGTGCTGAGTATCGTCGTGTCAGGCCCGTACGGGACGCTCTCAGACCTGAAAGGCCGCAAGGCAGCGATGACGCTCGCCGCGGTGCTGAATGGATTAGGACATTTGTGGCTTACTCTGTGCTGTGAGCACGCTCAGTACATCACTGCAGACGCGAAGCTGATCGTGCTTGCTGTAGCGTTCCATGCCCCGCTCCGACGACCCGCGCCGTTGCAGCTGGGTGCAGTGTTACAAGGGCTCGGAGGCGGCTTCACGGTCATGATGTCGGCCCAGAACGCGTTCGTCGCCGACACGTCGGCACCGGCCGTGCGTTCGTTTTACTTGGGGTTAAGCCTGGTTCAGTACTGGATAGGTCAGGCCATCGGACCTCTCGTCAGTGCCGTGCTCCTCCGCGACGGCCGTTACACACTCAACTTCGCGTTGGCGGTCGGCTGCTGGTTGCTGTATCTCCTGTATCTGCATCTCGTCGTGCGCGAAACGCATACACCTACCACACGACCGTCGCAGAACCACGACGCGACGCCAGGCATCGAGAGCGATGGACGCTCGCGCACACAAAGCATCGGTCTTTTCGTGTTAAACTCGGTGGTTGAGCCGCTGAAGATCATTTTCACTCATTTCACCATATTGCTGTCCGCGCTGGCGGGTTTTGGCATCGTCCTCGCGGTCGGCGCATTCAACCTCCTCGTTCCGTACTGTGACAGCAAGTTCGGGCTCAGTCCAAGCGATGTAAGCATTACCGACCACCAGCTCTCGCTCTATGCTGATATTGAGTGTATAGGCTGGTATTATCACCGCAGTCACATCCATCGCGCGGGCGTTCTCAGTACTTTGCATCCTGCCAATCTTCATTGCTGTATATCAACGGCTGTTCAGGCCCAAGAAGCCCGCGTCCTACGAAGACGAGGATAGAGATGAGCGGACGCCTTTGTTACGGGAGACCAGCTCAGAACCGGGTCCGACCACAGCCGAGAATGAGGTACCTGTCACTCAAGAAGCCAAAGAGGCCTCGGTCGCACAAGAGCTCGCGATCTCCCGCATTTGCCTCATCCTCGACGCTGTTGGTATGCTCATGACGTGGCGGAGCCGGAACACCCTCGAGGTCTCTCTGTGTAAGCACATTCCTGATCAACAGCCTCTTCATGCGGTTAACGACACAAAAAGCCACCGTCGTCGGCTCGCTGGGTGCACCCGCAGGTCCCTCCACTCAAACGCTGCTCACGTTGGCGGCCCCACCTGGCGAGATAGGCCGAGTGTTTGCTGGCCTGTCCGTTCTTACGTCTGCGGCGGCAGCTCTGCGAAGCCCGGTGTTCTTCCCTCTGTTCAACGCTACATTGGAGACGACGCCTGGTGCCGTTTGGTGGCTCGCTGCGGTGCGTATTTTCTCGGGTGTTTGAGCCGCAGCTGACTTGCTCCTCAGGCAATCTTTGGCTTCAGCAGTGTTCTTGTCTTCTGCCTTCGGCCACGTCACTTCATCCGGTCTGACAGCTCCGGAGAAAACTGAGTCTTGTAAGACAATAGTGGAGAGCTAAGCAGTAATTATAGCAGTATAGCCTGTATCTTGCGTGAAGCCATATGCTTTTTGTATAAAGCAATGTATTGCAGCATAGCGAGTATTATGCAGGATAAGGTAGAAATGAACAGCGACCTACTAGACAGTAAGTTTCGGAAAATGCAAGAGAAAATAGTGCACGCACCACTATGCCCTAGCAAATGGTATCTGGAAACCCGAGAGCAGCGCTCTCACCCTGTTTTGTGCACCCTCTCCCCGCTCCTTCGTGATGAAATTGATGTGCATGCCGTAGTTCTTCGGGTATGCGTCGAGGTTGTACTCAATCTGAGGGAAGAGGCCCATTGCTGAAGGCGGCAGACCAATGGAGACAACACCAGAGGCCGCGCTGGGACTGAACAAGCTCGCGCTCGGCCGGCCCAGCGGGACGCCGTTAAACTCACGCAGGCGCGGCAGCACGAACTGCGCGAACATCGCGAGGAACTCGTACATCTTCGGACCCTTCATGTCCACTTTCACGCCAATGGGCACCCCGCGCCGGACCCAGCCCTGCACCTGCTTCTTGCCGCGCGTGATCTGCACGCCGTCGGTCGTGCGCTGCCCGCCGCTGTGCGCGGACGTGCCGGAGATCGCGCGGAAGGCCATCGCGGCGCCGAGCAGGTGGCTGCGGCTCTGGATCGCCTCCTTGACGTGCGTGTGCAGCTGGATGCACTCGAGCCCGACGATGTTCCCGGCTGTGACGGCGGGCATCGGGCGCCGCGTCCACGACATCGAGCCGCCAAGCGGCGGGTTGTAGCGGTGCTTCACGTATGGGTCCTCGGGGTCGTAGCGCAGCGGGATCTCGCGCGGCGGCTTCGCGTTCTTGGGCGTGTGCGTGTAGGTCATGTACATCAGGTCGTCGCGGAGGGTGGTGTGGTAGTGGTCGGCGACGCGGCTCGGGGCGGTGTCGCGCACAATAACGTTGACGTGTGGTATCGGCAGGCCATCTGCATCCCGCTTCAGGGGCTTTCGAGGGCTGAGAGCCTTTGCTCGCCTGGCCAGGAGGGCTTGGTGTCGGGCAGCCCGAGCGGCCGGGTTTGCAGCCTTCATCGCCGTTGCAGCGCTCATCTGTCTGCGCCGAAAGTATTGAGTATTCAACAAGACTTCATACAGTCATCATGGCTACACACCGCGGGCACTGACTAGCGGACGGGCGAGAGAGGTGGAGGGACAGAGCCAAAGTAAAGTGAACAGCGCAAGTTACTTTGGCGCTCCGTGCGATGAAGAGATGACAGAAGAGGAAGGTGCTTCCCGCGCTCTATGCCAGCCAATCAAACAGGCCCGTGAGTCTCCGCGGAATAAGCTCGATGTGCAAAGTTGTCGACATGATGTTGCCGACCTCGACCCAGTATATGCGCAGAGAGGAATAGGTATGATATCTCGAATGATTGCTTTTGCTGTAGGGAGGAGCTCCAGTCAGTACTAGTGAAGATGATGCTCCCAGACAATTCTCAGAAGTTGTCTACGAATTCTCTAACTAAAATCCAAACAAGGTCAAGCGAACATGCTTTGACCAGTCACCACAGAACTTATGATTCCCGCTCCTTCCAAAGCTGCGAACAGGCTGAACAGCATTAGATCCTACGGAAGGAAAACAGTGAGTTTACTCTACCATGTTTATATCTACATAGATACTCACGCAGTTCTTCTGAGTTATAAAGCTGATAGTAACCGGAAGGTTCTCGGTGGTCAGAGTGATAGTTGAGTTGAAAGGAATCTCTCCAACTACAGCGATAGTTCAGAGCTGAATGGACAAAGGTTTACGTCAAACTTACTGGGGATGACCATGTCCGGAACTTCTGCATGCACTGCAATTCTTCCGGCACTAAACCCAAACGGTGCGCTTGGTGGGCTGCAACAGTGCGACTGTTCGTAAGCACGGACATACATTTGTCTATAAAAGACCGTACCTAATGTACCGATTGCGGTAGTTCGTCCCACCAGAGCTTTGCGGGTACAAGAAGATGGCGTTCGCACACGTCTCCTTGTTCGTTCCATTCAGGACAGTGTCCTGGAACCAGTTCATGAACACCGTCTTGTTCGCGATCGCCTCCGCCTTGCGCGTCGTCGGGTCCAGCGTGCGGCCATAGCTCCACCGCGCCAGCGGCGCCGGGTCGATGAACGGGCTCTGGCCGTTGTGGGACGCCTTGAAGTCGGCGATGAAGGGGTCGGCGACGAGCGCGATCTGGTCGAGCGTGATGAGATCCGCGTACGTCGTGTTCAGCACCGTGCGGAGCGGCGGCGGCGGGTTAGAGACGTTGGCGATCAGCGGGCTGCTTTCGTTCCATAGCGTTGTGAGGTTGATCTCCGTACGGGTGGTGTTCAGGAACTGCTCGAGTTTCTGGATGAAGGTGTTGAACATTGCGTTTGCCGTGCCCGCGCGAGGTGGGTTGGAGAGGAAGCTCGAGCCCCAAGTGTCCACCGGGAACAAGATTCTGGTCGGGAATTGGTTGAACTACCGCTCGAAGTCAGCAACTGTCGCGGATGTTAGGACAACTTGGCAACTTCACCTGAGTGAAGTTCTCATACCACCAGTCTCCCGCGACCTTCCAACTCTTCGCATCCCTCGCGAAAATACCCGCTGTGTCCAGCTCGGTAGACAGAGGCATGACGTCGTCCAGCACGACGGCCCCGTGCGAGGGCCGGTTGCCAAATACCCCGTTCGCACCCGCCGGTCCGCGCATCGACCCGCCCGTGTCGCTCCCGACGGCATAGTCCAGCCACGGATACGCCGCGACGCTCGTCCCCGACCCCGTCGACGACGAGCTCCCGTCCTGATAGCCATCGCCCCGCGGGTTGTACGGCGCGTGGTAGTCGACCCAGTCGTCCGTCGCCGTCTCGCCATTCGCGAACTGCGACGCTTTCGCCTTCGCGACAATCACGGCGCCGCCGTCGATGAGGCGCTGGATCGAGGGCGCCGTGGCGCTCTTCGGCGGGTACTGTTGGAAGAAGGCACGGTTGCCGCAGCCTGTGCGGAGGCCCTTCACGTCAAAGATGTCCTTGACGGCGATGCGGGCGCCAGCGAGGGGCTTAGATGCGCTCGGGGTAAAGTACAGTCGGGAGGGAACTGCGACGCTCTCAGTGGCTGCGCCGTCGATGTGTGCCGAAAGCTGCGCAAAGCCGCCATTTCCGTCAGGGACAGTTCCATACAAAAACGACTGGTTCTCGTCACTGTACAGGCGCCACACTGCGAGATGGTTCAGTTCGAATTTCAAGATTTCTGCATATACCTGCACAGCTTACCTTCGAAGACATCACCAGTGGTCGAGTCTACCAAGTATGGTCCTGAAGGTACCGATTTGCTCAGATGTGTCGTGACCGACGAAAGGACGACATCAACGCCGTTTCCTAGGCTTAGCCGTGGAATCGACTTGGATGACACAAATAGCCCTACTCGAGATGGTTAACAGAAGCATAACAAGCATGTTCCATTCCACTAACCCGTGAGGAAGGATGGTGTCCATACATCATCCGCAGCCTCGTTTTTCTTGACAAGCTGGGATAGGTCGCTGGCTGTGAAACTGTTACCCGACGCGCTGACGAAGGTGAACGGGACCAATGGACCGTTGGACCTCAAGAAGGCAGACTCGAGTCCAAGGCTGAGCTGCGCCACCGGCGTGGGCGGGACGAAGTACGACACCCCGCCGAGCACGACCGTCATCCCGGATGACGCAACCAGGCTTTTCGCGCGGGCGGCCAATGGGTTGCTGAACGCAAGCGCGAGCAGAGCGCCGCCGAAGAGCTTCATGGCTGCCTTTGCACCCTCCTTCGCGGTCGTGCCTCACTTTATATGCGACTGCACCTGCCCCGTCGACCAGGCAGATGACCGAGCGCCGCGTGGGCATGGGAAGGCCGGCTCAGACGGAAGGCCTCTTCCATACCGTCGCCACTGCTGACTCTTGCGCTCGACGCGTCGACGGACGGGCCAGCTCAAGTGGCAACACGCGTTCTTGTACGTGACGATTGCAGCCGCTGCCGATATCGTCGCCGGCATTGGGAGCAGTGAACATGAAACACTTGAATGCGAGATCGATAGAAGGTAATCGTCGAGTCCTCGCCAGCTCATGATGGCGGACGCCGGCCATAAGCCATGTTCCTTGATTCCTTGACTGTAGAGATAAGAGGAACGAGGCCGAGCATGATCTAATTCGCCTATCGCCAGGATAACGTACTGGGAGGTGTGTATACAACCAGGCACAATGCTCTGAGAGTCGAAGACATCTGCAAGCCAGATAAGTAGCAGTCAGCTGCTGAGAGAGTTATCAAGGGATCCTGGCGCACCTAGCGCGGAGAACATGCATGCTATGAGTTCCCGCGTGCAGGTCCGGAAACGGGAGAAGTGCCAACTGAGTTCTGGGATCCAATGGAAGGGTTATGCCAGGGAGACAGTCTCATTTTCTGCATGAGTACCGCTATGTTTCAGGAGACGTCGGCCATGCAGGGAGTAGGACCTAGTAAGTTCTCATTACATGAGCGAAGCGGCGGCCCGCCAGATGATGATAAGGAATGCTCTGCGTGAGACGTCCGGTAAGTCATTTAAGGATACTTGACGTATAGGTACCCGTTGACGGTCGAGGTTGGCCCTGTCTGATATATAGCTCTGCAGAGGAACTCGAGTCGGACTGCTAAAACCAAGCTAAAACGGGTTATGTGGCATATGTTCGTTCACAGAAACCGAGCGCTTTCTTCATGTGCATATAGGATGTTGCGGACACGTTTTGTACACAGCGAGAGGATAAAGGGGACGGCAAACGAGCACATTGAACCTTGTGGATGGCGGTAGTACTTGGTGGTCGGAGGCAAGAATGGTAAGCGCTGACTGTTCACTTGGTCAGTTGGCTCAGAGGCCACCATCAAAACGTATTCAACATTAAATGGAGCATCGTACAGAATATGGATAGAAAATGACTGTGGCTACTGACACAAGAGTTCGCTCTTGCGATGTTTACCATGTGGAACGCTTGGAGCAACGAGTAGCGCAGTTTCTGCATCTGATCGAGCAACAGCAATGCGGGGCCCGAGGACGACTAGGGTCGGCTGGTGACCGGTGATATTTAATTGCTGTGTACATTTGGAGGCCCGGTGCATGATCGCGCAGTAGAAAGCCTCACCACTGACGTTTATACTGACGTAGGGTAAAATATTATAGCAACCGAGAAAGATGGGAAGGGCCCAGGGCCCTTGGGTCGATGGCAAGAAGTGAACGAAGGCCTTTGCAATTTGAGGTCGATCCAAAGTATAACAATGAACGCACTAAGGGGTCCGGTCAAGCAAGCTGAGGATATTACATATGTAAGGACAAATACAGAAGAAGGACGCGGACCTGATTCGCTTTATCTGCATGTTCGAGAGTACGATACACTGGTATGCACCGCGGTGAGATCTTCAAGGCCGCAGCGAGCCTGAGAGCCGGCACACAAAAGTATGGCTTGGCTTGATGCGGTTCAGGACGGCCCAGGACGCCGTAGGGAGCGCATCAGACCGTCCCACTGATGGTGGAGCTCGTCCATGGCAGTGTACATTGAATAGCAGAGCCACTGCAAATGGAGGAGGCAGATTTGCGGTATAAAAGTGCCTGTAATCCTGCACAGTATGCCAGACTTCAAGCCACACCCATTTTTATAAGCCATGTTCACGAAGAGTACGTACCACGTCTTGCTCTCGTGGTACAGAACGACTCTGACCACCGAAAACACCGCTTTGTCCGCCGTGCCCACGACCCAGCTTGCATCCTCGGAGCCCTCGCCCTGGCTTCTCTACCCTCGCCGCCAGGCTGACTCTTCACAAGCGGGCTCCGACTTGCGACGAGACGCTTGGCGCCGTCTGCGATAACATGTCCGCTCTCCAGTGCGCAGCCAACCTGGTACGTCAAACCCAGTTTGCAGCCCAACTTGGAGGTGGGCGCAACGCAAGCCTGTATGCTGACAAGCATTGTTTGCACGACCCCGCAGGCCACCGATTCAATGAGCGAAGATGAAGACGGCCGGCTCAACTTCTCCGGACAGATCAATGCGGAGGACGGAACCTGCACCGTAAGCGTAAATTGACCTCGGGTGCGGTCAAAACTCACAACTGTTTCGCAGTGCTCCTGCACCTGCCCTGATGGGAGCCAATGCCTCTTCGACTCCGACGATGCGTACATTGATTTCATGACTGGCATCACGACTTGCACGGATGATGAACACCCAGGTATGTTTTATCCGAATTAATATCACATTACGTGCGAGAATTCTGATCATCGTACCTTTACAGGGGAGGACACGAACCCTGCGAATGCATCTCCTAGCACGATCAGGTGCAACATTGACTGAGAAGGAGGAGATGACAGACAAGCTGACTATAAATGATGCAGCTTGATGTCAATGTATACTATCACTTGTACACCATATGCAACATTCTTGATGTGTTTCTATGAGTTCTTGCCCGTAGATCACTGTATGAGCTCTTCAAAGGAAAGATATCCGGCGATGCAAGCCCAACGTCTCTGTATACTCGTGAGTACACATCGCAATACTCGGAGCTTACCAAGATAAGTCTAAGACAAACACGGGCCAGCGCATGTAGTAGCTTGGTTGGTTCATGGATGCGAACGGCTAGTAGCCAATGAGGGGAAGGGCGATGTTATCTGCTGTAATAGTACAAATACTCCTGCCATGGAGACAAACCAATCTCTGCCTTGACTCAAGCCGTGTTGATAATTCCTGTCTTTGAAACGCCATCCGTCGAGGATACTGGAGATACGTTTCCAGTCCCAATCTGAATAGCCTTCAGGGAGAGTGGTCCGTTAATCGATGCGCATAATGCCACGGACCGCCAAATCTAACCTCGGGTAGGTGGATCTCGTCAAGCTCGAGCCCATCCTCATGCTCAAAATTCCGAGCGCCATTTGCCGAAGCTCCACGGGTACGCCCTCCGGCAAAGCCCAATGTTGGAATCATTCTGTTTTTGATCAACTTTTTCCACGGACTCTCGGACGAA
>JAKOGH010000423.1:0-16547 GCA_024811115.1 Terana coerulea
ACGGTCCGACGCTGATCTGCAGGCACCACAATATATTGGTATTAATCTAGACCCAGCCCGCGGTGACTGATATACATCAACCCCGAGACAGCAGCTCCGTCAATCGCGGGGATTGGAGGTGCATTCTCGCTCTACTGTTAGCACAGAACCCTGCACAGACGCCACCATCCAGGGCAGGATGTCCTTGGCGGCGGCAGTGGACTGTTGACTGTATGGAATTTGACAGAGGATCTGTTAGCAATGGTCGCGGAAGACGCTCTCGCAGAGGTACATAAAGAAAGACATACCATGCCTCCGACTTAGCAACCAGAGATACTCAACCGTTTCGCGATCATCCAAAATGCCGTTAACAACAAAATACTTCGTTGCTGCTCTGGCAATCTTTGCGGCTGCGCCTCCTCCGTACTCGCCGTGCCGCCGTGTGGAGGCGCGAGGGCGCAGGCGCTGTGTGCATGGCACATCCGGCCGTACTCGGACAACGCGTACGTGTGGCAGAACGTCTGCGGCATCACCGCGTCACCCTCTGCGCTCATCGCCGACAACGTCGAGAAGTACGATGTCGGCTTCGACTGGTCAGTGCCATCGCACTATTTGGTCTATCAGGAGGAGACTGACTCGACGTGTTGCACCGGAAGCTCGCCCCCTTTCGTCGCCACCTGCTGTGCGTCCTTCGGCGGTAAGCTTGCGTGTATACATGGTTCTATAGAGCCACTTACAGCTCATTACAGGCTGCGGCAATGGGATAGACTGTGACGTCGAGACCGCACTGCCCGACGTGCAGACGCCCGAGCTGCCCGACGGCTGGTCCATCGCGATCCCCTGCGCCGTCGACAACGCCGCCCGCGTGCTGGCCAACCCGATCGTCAGCTACGCGCCCAGCACGTCGCCGTACAACTGCGCGAACCTCTGCCAGTCCAAGGGTACCGCTTCGCGGGTGTCGAGTACGGCGACGAGTGTTACTGTGGGACAGGCTATGCCGGGGACGTGCCGCCGACCGCGGCGGATCCCTCGGAGTGCGACATGCGTTGTGCGGGAGGGTATACTTGGACGTGCGGAGGGTCGTGGAGGATGGAGATCTTAACGTTTAATTGAGACGATGATTATTTGTGCCGTGAACTCGGACTTTGATGTCGATTAACTCGTGTACTTTGGAATAAAGAGGAATGTCATGCATAGTCATGTAAAGCGCATCCTGGCCGCATTTTACCGTGCTATCAAAATTTAGATAAACAAAATTCGCGCAGATAGTTTCTCTCATAGTCGCACCTTGACCGCCGGAGGACCTCCAGAATATTTAGCTGTTCCTGGCGTAATCCTGGACGGTGTCTGCTCCGCTTTTGTTGACAACGATTGAGAAGAGCCATTTTCTTGCGTCCTCGCCACTTCACTTGCTCAGACGTGGCTGCAGATGTCTAGATAGCGCGACCTTCTTCTAAGCGTTAGCCGCCCTCAGCGTCGAGTGCCGCTTCCCGTCCGGACTCCCGCGGAGACTGGCATAATTGCCTCTTCCAGCATGCGCGTGCCTGGGTAGGATCGGGGCTCGGAGATGGAGGCGGCGAGTGGAGCAAAGTCAGATCCGCGCGAAATGCCGGTCCTCCGCCGCCAGTGCGTCACTGGCCTCGGGCAGGCGGAAACACCCAACGCTTGCAGCTCGTGCGTCGTCCCCGCCCGCCCTCCTGCCCGTCCGCGGCCAGACTCGCGCTCAGGCGCGGCGGCGGTGCGCGACGGCCCCGCGGCGGGCGGCCGACGCCGTTCGCACCGCTACGTCGCGGGCGGGGCGGCGCGCTCAGCGGGCGACTGAATAGGGCAATGATAGGTTGCATGCACTGGCATGACGTACCCTGGAAAATATGACATACGCCCGCGTCCGATTTGTTGGAAACCCAATTCGCGGCGAGCGTGCCAGGCCATCAGGCCACGCAGGCCGCACCACCCACCGCTGGCAGTCTCCGTCCGCCAGCGCGTGCGCACCGTGCGTGCCAAAATCTTCCCGCCATCTCCTGCCTTGCCCTGCACATCCCGCTCCAGGCCCAACAGGCTCGTACTTGCGCCGTCCGTCGGTGCGATGGGAGACTACATAGACCCAGATTTAGAGGAGGCGCTCATGGCGTACTCGCAGCAGATGCACGATTACACCCTGCAGCAGTGGACGGCGTCCAGGAGGTCTGCGGAGGAAAACAAGGTCGTCGCGCAAGCGGCAGGGAGGAAGGGCGCTGGCGGCGGGGGCCTAGTAGACGACGGACAAGGGGGAAGAGACAAGCAGAGAAGGGAAGGGCTACGAGTTCGTCAGACGAGCGGACGGGCGGCGTGGGCAAACCACTGGCAGCGGCGTCGTGAAATGCCTATCCTCGAGAGGCTTGTGTGTCTTCTTTCCGCCCTGACCTTGACCAGTGCGTTAGCATCTACAGTTTGTTTTGTGAGTACGCAGATGCTGACGACTCTCTTTGCAGCTACACTAACGCTGCACAGCGGGGGCGACGCTGCTGGCAGCACGGCACCTTCCTGCGTTCCTCCGACCGTTGGATCATCTGGATTTCCCCGGTATATCACTTACTGACATATGGCTGTATCATCACCTCGCGTACGCCTCCTAATTTATGTTCGCTATGGTTATGCTCAGCTCGACACCGGGCGGCAGCGGGTGATTTGGCCGGTCGTGAACTGTACTTAGTCTTCGATGACTGGTAAGTAATATGCTTGATTGTGGGAGGCATGATCTATGATTTGTTCATGTTACAGCCACATGACACTGTAAAATTTGGAAAGGTGCCAATAGTGATAAAGCAAATAACTTACGAATGAGTAGACTATCGTCTCCTGTGACAGCGGAAGGCAGCGGCCTGGATCAAACTCGTTCGTTAATGCTGAATTCATCTATATCGCTAGTGTCACTGTCAGTGCCCCACCTGATTCTCGAGCTCTAACCTCTTCAATTTTGATGTAGAGCTCTCCATCGGGCTCGTTGTGCCAGTGCCCCTCGTGCCTGGGGTTGTCATGCGCAGCTTCTATAGGATTCAACCAAATTATATCCCGAGTGCTGGTACGTCGCCTGCGACTATAAAATTGTCACACACACACATCCCCGTCGCCGGGACCCGCACTATATTCGCTAAACAGCTGCTTCATTGTATTTCCAGGTGGCAGCACTGTGTAAGTCCTCTACATCAACTAAATAGTGAGCTTTTTCGTTTATTCAGGGCACAACAAGGAGACCAACCGTCAAGACCGGACGCCTCGCGCGACGCTGCCCAGGTCCACTCTTCCACAGCGCATCCGCATTAGCCGCAGCATGTCCCTCGTCCCCTCAGCTCTCGCACAGGAGACCTCGCCGGCGCAAGGCCCGGTGCCAGCGAGTCAACGCACGTAGCGACCCAACCACAGCCCCGGTTCTTCTCTCAGCCCCCGATGGCGATCGCATCGGCACCCACTACCAATTCGCCGCCGCCGTCCCGCGCATCCGCAGCGCTAGGCCTGCCGCCTCGCGCGTCGCGCGCGCCCCGGCCGCCGGCCGCCTTGCGGCTGAACCCAGTCGTGCGCAGAGCCCGGATTGGCGGGCGCGCGTGTGGCCCTCCGTGGTCCTACAGATGCAAACGCACCGCCCCCGCACGCACGCCGGCGTGCCGTTCTGCCGGTGCAAAGTGGTCGCCGCCAGGCCTTCTCTGGGACCATCCCACTCGTGCGTGCGCGGCGTGCCTGACGAGGGGGTATGGGAAGGCGCCAAGCCTTGGTGAGTTGGAAGTCGAGACAACACGCGTGTTAGTACACAAATTGTAAGCGCCCAGTTGGAAAAAGAGGAGAAAAAGAAAAAAAGAAAAAAAAAGGAAAAGAAAACGGAGCTGGGAGTTCATTCTCGCACTTGCTCGATAATTCAGACCATTCGTGTCAAAGTATCTGAAGAGCATCTAGAGTGGCCCACCGCCGCGATTACGCATAGGTGGCGAAGAGGAGCCAACCAACGGCGCCCATGCGACATTGATACGCAGTCAGTCCTAAACGGTATATAGACGATCGCGGACAACAAACATTGTGTGCATAGTTGTACAGTGCTGTGGTACATAGCAAGAAGACAGGGAATGGGAGATCATCGACGACAGACAGCGAGAACGAGACAGCCAAATCGAATGTCGTTCTGTGGAGTTACGAAGGTGGTGAAGTCAACAGAACAGAGGAGTGGCGGGCGGAGAAGGCGCGCCAGGAGTGGAGGTGAGAGGGGGAACAACGATAAAAGTCGAGGACACAGCGAACGTACATACAATACGCGTGCGGGGAATGTGAAAAACAACAATAAGAGAGAGACAGAAAGATGGAGGGAGAGAAGTCCAGGACTTGCGGCAGAGGCGCTATGATACAGTGATACAAACGCGATGGCGGACTAGCGGGAGACACGACGGCAAGGCGGCAGCCCAAAGCGTGGACGGTCATGGCGCGGCGTCGACATCCTTCAGACAACGGTGCATGCCGGCGGGAGAGCATCAAGACTCGTCCATGGGCGACCGCGGCCGGTGCACCACGGGCACGCTCCCCGGCGCTGGTCCAGCACATGCGGCGGGCGCATCGCGTCCTCGTCTGGTTCCGGCGACGGGCTCGCACGACGGGGCTCGGGCGGGGCCTCCGCCGCTCGCCCGGGCGCTCCGGCAGCGCCGCGCCGTGCGCGAGCGAGCTGCGCGCGGACGACGTCGGCAGCGCGACCTTCTCGCGCCGCGGCGACCAGCCGCCCTTCGCCACAGGCGGCGGCGGGAACGCGTGCGGTGGCAGGTGCGGCAGCGCGCCGCGCCCAGGCGGCTCCGGCGCGTGCGGTGGCGTATGCATCTGCGGCGGGCGCGGGTCGAGGCGCGCGGCGGACACGGACAGGCGGCGGCTGACGTCGAACGGCGCGGGCGAGCCGCCCTGTGACGTGGGGATGCCCGCGCCCTCGCTGCCGGGCGAGGACACGCGGCGCACGGGCTCGGGGCGGCGCGCGTGCGGCTCGACGGGGGGGAAGGTGTACGCGTCGGGCGCGCCGGGGCTCGCGCCAGGGTGCCCGTTCGCGCGGCCGCGCGGCTTCGCGGGGGGCCCGGCGCGCGGCGCAGCGCGCCCTCGAGCTCGTCGACGCGCACGCGCAGGCCGTACAGCTCCTCGCGTACCACCGCGACGCGCTGCTCGACGCGGCGGTCGACCGTCTCGTCGAGCTGCGCCTGCTGGCGCTGCAGCGCGGCCATCAGCGCGCTCGACTTCTGCAGCTGCTCGCCGAGCCAGAGCTTGAGGTGCTTCGAGTCCGCGAGCGCGTCGTAGAACATCTCGAACGGCGCGAGGAACGCCGACTTCTCGCCCGTGTAGCCCGGGTGGTGCAGCGACGCGGGGGTGGGGGCACCAAAGCAGCTGATATCGGTATCGACGCAGGCGGGGACCGGCCGCCGACGCCTGTGGTGGGCCCCGCGACAGAAGGCCGCGCCATGCCCAATCGGGTAGGCGTCGGTGGCACCTGGGCGGTGGAATACCGCTTGGGGGCCTGCCCGGGGCCCATGATGGGTGGTATGCTGGGCAGGGCCATCGACGACAATCGGCTCGGCTGGCCCTGCCCGAGCCCGTGCGCGACACCGGTGGCGCGCTTTGGATGACCGGCTGCAGCTGGCTTTCCATGGTCAAGCGTGGGTTGATGACAATGTCCGCGGGTTTGCTTTTGGCCCCGCCTTGTTGGCGGCTGGCTCTTCGGCGGGCAAAGCTTATCGGCGGGGCGGGCAGGGCGTGGGCGGCCGTGGGGAGGTTGGAGCTGGAGCCGGACGGGTGGAGGTGTGTGTGTGTGGGCGGCGAGTCGGTGGCAGGTCTGGCCAAGTGTGGATGGTGGTGTGCGGAGGCTCTGGAGCCCGAGCCACTTGCAGAAACGGGAGGGGGACTTGGTAGACGGGATGAAGACGACATGTGCGGAGGAGGGGCAGCAGAGGATGTGGCCACTATCGATCGTCGCGGTCCCGTCGCCCCAGTAGCGGGATTCGGGCTGCGTCTGTTCCCTCTGGAAGCGACCTTGGTCGTCGACGCAGGATGGTCCTCGGAAGTCGACAGCGCGTTGACGATGTTAACGTCGGGGGCGACTACGGATGCGACTACGCCTGCGGTGCTGCCCCGCCTCTGTTCGATGAGAGCCTGCTGCTGCTGTTTCAAATTAATCATGGACCGAACTTGCTCTAGTGCGTTCGGATCGTCATTGCGAATCGTGAAGCCCATGACAACTGGGGAAATGCCGTTATCCACCGACGGTCTCCTGACATCTGTGTTAATGCTACTAATCGTGACCCGCCGCTTCTTGGTGGGGTTGGCTGGGGACGAGTTGGACGACGGAGGGTCTGTGGGTTCGTTCTGCTTCTGGGAACCCGGTCCGGGAACTCTAAGGGGTGGAAGCGACTCGTTTTCTGTTTCTTGCTTGACTTGCACCGGGCGCGGCGATCGGGTACTGGAGGGCGCGAAGGAATACATGAGCACACTGAGCAAGTGCAGGATGATTCTGTTCAGCAAGGACGTACTCTGACCCAGAAAACTCTCCCTTTTCCGCTGCTACCCTCTCTGAATGCAAACGCTTCCGCGCGGGGTATTTCGACTGCTCGTGGCCGGCGGGCTGCGGGGTGCCCTGGGAAGAGCGGGCCTGATCTGCAGGCGAGTCGCGATGGTGGATAGGAGGCAGCGAGTTGTTCATGTCCGGATGTCTGTTCATCGACGGCGTGCCAAACGTTTGGGCAAAGGACGGCAGAGACTGGGCAGAGTGTGTGGTCATGTCGCTGTGGGTGCGGGTGAGAGACATGAGTGGGGAGCCCTACCGAGCGGGAGCAGGTGCCTGCGGTTTCAGGCGGCGGCGGGGGGAGTGGCTGCCTGGGGGCAGGAGCACGCCCTGGGTGAGAGATGGCGGGTGCGAGAAGGGAGCGGTGTTGAAGGAAGGAGATCAAGAAAACGAAAGGGAACCCAACGAAGCGGACGCCGTCAATTATGCAAGGTTCCTCGCTTTGCAACTCGCGTAATCCCAAAATCCCTGGTCTCCCGGCGACCACGTACTAGCCACTTTAGCCAGGTCCCCTCGAGAAGATTTTATCTTCCTTGCCGGCTTTTGTGCTTTATACGAGGCCTGGGGGCCGCATGCGCAGAGGGCTCGCACACACTTGGATGGGATCACACAAACGGCGCATATGCCAGTTCGCCCTCATCTGGCTCTCATCAGAACCCGCTCTGTTCTGCCATCCTGCAACACGTACCACGGCGAGCATCTCCATATTCCATCACCCAAATGCCACCGCACAATCAAACCACGTCCATGTTTCGTCTGGCAATGGGATTTCCAGGCAGAAGGCCGGGCGGGCGCCCCCGAATGCGGGTGTTATCACTGCGCTGTGGGCACCCTCGAGTCTGCTACGAATCTTCACATCGATTCGTCTAGAACGTCGCAGGTGTGTGCGCAGGCCCGAGCGTTCCCAGCTCAGCGCAGACCAGTCTCACATTCGCCAGAGTACAAGGAAGCCCTTCAGCCCACAAAGGCACTCTACCCCTCGCCGTCCATTCACCGAGTCGAGGATTTGCGGAAAAGCTCCCCTCCGACTCCCGCAAAGTGTACAAAGGCTTGACTCTCAGCCGGCTTCCGCAGCCCTGACTTGAGTTATTACAGTCGTCAAAATAGCCGGCCAGACAGCACGTCGCGTCTCAGCTGATGATCTCACCCAGCCATCTTATATCCGGAGCAACCGAGCCAACACGCTTTGTCGCGACGCTCACGCAACCGATCCCTGCAGCGAGTGTTTCCAGCGTTACCAGTGCTCGTCCAATCCAGGGAGTGTGCCAAGTACGGCCCCGACTCGTCGTCGTAGGAACACCCAGCACAGCGCAACGCTGGCCGCTGGTGCCGCCCGCCCTGCCGTTGTGGCCCTATGAAAGCTTGTTAGAGATGAAAGTCGGCTAAGCGGGCTAGCCGCTGCACCACCCATTCGTCATGACGGAATGCCCGCGAAGCTCAAGCTATCATGCAATAATAAGCTATTGACGCACATAGATACAACATAGATACTGCAGAGAGAGGATAAGGCAAGGTCAGCCGATAATGAATGAGACCGAATGCGAACTACTCCAACGTGGGCCCGCGCACGCCTGGCCAGACTGGCGAAGGCGACTTGGGCATGCGGCATCGAGGAAGCACCCATACAAACTGCCGCGGAATCTGATCCAGGGTGAGATAGACTACCTTCGCTGTCGATGAAAGCGACTGCACACATCAGATGTCAGCGGCCGCAGAGGGCCACAGCCAGCACGACGCACCGTCCGCAGGCCGCGATAGGCAGGATCGCAGCTACTCCATCTTCCGCTTCTTCTTGCGGACCGCCAGCACCGTCACGGCCTGCGCCGGGGCGGCGCGCTCGAGCCCGAGGTCCCGCTGGGCCCCGCCACAGCAGCCGCCCTCGGCGGCAATGGCGGATTGCTGACCGAGACGGACCCATAGATATGCGAAGTGTACGTGTCGAGCGACGCGACGGGTTCCGGGAATGGGTTGGGCGACACGTCGGGCAGCGCCCGTCCTTTGCGCGGCGGCGTGCGGGGGACGTCAAGCGTTGTGGGGTGGGTGCCGGCTCCGGCACCGGCTCCGGCGTCGCGTCGCGCCCGAACAGCAGCGGAGCAGTCACGGCAGGATGCTTCGTGGGCTCGGGAGGCACGGCGGCGATGCCCTCGCAGAGACCCTTGATGACACCCTCGAACACCTCAGTCGCCTTCGCCGCGCGCTCCGCCGTGGAGAACTCGTGCCCGCCGACGAGCGTCGCGACGACGCGGCGCACGAGGCCTGGCGCGACCTGGCCCGGCTGCGGCGCGAGCGGCGACGGGGCTGGTGCGGGATGCTCGCCGCCTGGCGTGGGCGGGGACGAGACTCCCAGAGCGAAAAAGCCCGTGACGGCGCCGGCGACGCACTCCTGCCTGAACGACATGCGCTCCCAGAACTCGCCTGCAGAGACCTTGCCCAGTTCGCCGTCTGGCTTCGTCTCCCGGCCCTCGTCCTCGGCCTCCCCGATCTGGACCGTGTCGCGCGAGGCGGTCTTGCTCAGGGGGCGTGCACGCTTGCGCTCTGGTGATCGCACGCCGTCGACGTCTGTCGTGTGAGCAATTTCGTCCACGAAGCGCGACTTGGGATCATCGTCGAAGGAGGGGATGAAATGGCCCAGATTGGGTATATTAGCCTTGGGTGGAGAACACGGCAGTGGGATATCGTCCTGCGAGTACTGATGGCCATAAGTCCACTGTATTGATGATGAAATGGGTGCTGAAGGGGTTGCTCTCAGAAGCGAGGCCACCGCTTCATCCTCGCTGTATCCGGGCAAGACATAATATAGCCTCAGCTTCGCGTCTTGCGTCTTCGTTTCCACCCCCGCCGCGACTTCTCCCAATATCCGCTTCCACCACGCGCACAATTTGACATCCGAGAGCGGCCGCTTCCCTGGGTAGTCAGATGAGTTCGGGAAGAGGTACTGGTTCTGCGCACGCGCGAAGAGCTGGACCCAAACCGTGTCCGCGTGGACGGGGCGCGTCGCAGGGTCGGCGTAAAACGTCAAGAGAGCCTTCACGAGGGTGGCGGTCGGTGACGGGAACAGGCCCTGGCCGGTCGAGTCGACCTTGGAGACGTACACGAGCGCGCACGACGTGCTCGGGACGTGGTACACGCACAAGTCGACCGCGGACACCAGCTGGCGCGGCGTGTCTGGTACGGCCTGCTCGGAAAGTAGGACGAATACGTCTTGCAGATACACCCGCGGGCGTGGGTGCGCGTAGGGAAAGAGGCCTGTGTGTTTACGCGGGGCGGAGACCAGGACGTGCAGGTGAAAGTCCCTGGTGCCCGGGAGTGTGGCAAGCGCAGCGAGGAGCGTATCGCGCAGGTTTGCCTGTGGCTTCGACATAGATGTCATGGCCTGGTCGTCCTGTGCCTGTGGCAGGCCAGGTTGGAGGCCTTTGAGGTGAAAGGCATCGAAAAGCGTCGAGATGGAGGTTCAGACCAAGTCGTGAGAACTTCGTATTGACCGCTTGTAAGCGCTCACTTGAATGCCGGCCGAGCGCCCACCAAAGGTTCACCAGAGACTTGTGAACTCTACATAGCAGATACATGAGTGACCATAGCAGTGATAATTTTTGCGTCGTTGTTGTCTACTAACAGGAGTCGAGCAGGATAAGATGAGTCTAATGTCCTTTGAGCGCTAAATTTGGACTTCCAAAAATGGTTATTCATCGACGGAACAAACATTGATCGGAGGCGGCATGGGCCTCAACGACGAGCGTCCTGACATCGAGAAAAACCCCAAAATTTCCCATAACCTTGTATAGCGTCTAGAATACACGCAAGCGTCTCGTGAGTGGTAGAATCGTCTTATAATCGGTGAAATTGGCAGAAGGCGTCCAATCTTCGTAGTCGCCCGGGATGGTTTGTAAGGTGCATGCGAGTCTCTTGTGCTGACTGTACAATCTGCTTGTGACTGGCTTCCCAGTAGGTCACCACACATACAGTGTTCTGGGTGCTATAAGGGGTGAAAACATTCTGTCTACTGTGAGAGTTGTAATGCTTCTACACATTACTAGTTCTGTATGCCATGCAGCACTCATAAGATGTCTGTTTTTCTTGCTCGTAGGAAGGAAAGAAAGCCTTCTAATAATTATAACTGAAATAATACATTTACGCCTTACAAGTTGGTGGGAGGTCATCAGCGGTTGGAAGTCGTGGAAACACGTTCCAAGGTACAAAGCATGTGGCGTACTACTGGCAGCGCGCTAAGCTGCTACTCAATTAAATTCAACGTCGCGCGCACACCGTTTGACAATGCAAGGTACGAGGTACGAGGCTGCAGACAATGAATACATTATGTGGCCGCGTACTGATACATGACAGTGTGTACTATTACTCGGGGACTCCACTCGGGTGCGTGTCGGTTAAAGCCGGCCCGGGCGCGGTAGAGCCCTCACTGGTGATTTGGGAGTTCCGAGCTCTTCTCTCAATCTGAGCAATCATCTTGGCCATCATCGACGGCTTTGAACGCCTGGTCTCTGTGTCCGAAGCGTCCCCGCCTGCATCGCTGTCGTCACTTCCAAGCGCCCCAAACAGTCGCCTATAGAGTTATGAGTCAAGGATGAGGTAGCAGACGAGAAAACTCACTGATCCCACCAGAGCAGAAGCTCCTCGCGTGCATCGACAGACATGCTCTCCTCAATAAACTCCACCAAATATTGGTAAAATGCCTGGTAAGGCCACTTGCCTCCGGTACCACCAATGTTCCACGTTTCCTGGGAGCTGAGCCCGAAGTGGACCTATAACACGAGTAATTAGTATGCATCGAGTCATTTCCTAGGAAGCTCTCCGCAGAAGTGAGAGTGGCTTACGAGCATGGCAGATACACCAATGAGGGATACCGTTGTTCTACGGATGCCCCAGCTGCAAGCCCTAGGCTTCGTGTTCCCACCACGGCGGCCTCCACCGCCCAAGGCGTTCTCGTCAGTGCTCGCAATACTGACGTACTGCGCAGCCTTCGGTCCATACAGCAGCAGTACAGCAGCCTGCATATGTTGTGAGTGAAATGCACGATCATTGGGTGTATAGAACGTGCGCAGCGGCGCACCGTGATGAGAAGTGTATTGCGGCAGAACTCGCGCAATGCATCATCGGGGTCCTCCGTCTCATTCTCCCAGAGAAAGCAAGGGAAGTCTTCAGCGCCAGCAGGGTAGTCGGGGTCCGAGTTCTGCAGACCTCGCTTTACTCTGTACCGCAATCACGAAAGGAGTCAGTATCCTGTGTACTTACACCCGACAGGTCAGACAACGGTTACTCACAGTGGATCACTCCATCGTGGCTTGAGGTCCATAGGACAGAGCAGCGCACCGCATGCTTCACTGTTGAATCCACGGCGACACTTCTCAACGGGATCTATATCGCTATTCTTCCCAGCCAGAAAGGAATGTCGGTCTTGACGGCTGAATAGTGCGCCACTCCTGATCTTTGCTCGGCCTTCCTCGATCTGCAGCCGCAGAGTGCATGCCTAAGCAGCAGATTGCAGGAGAACAGAGTGTGGGCTTACCTCCTGGCAATTTTCCAGATGTCGGTCTCATTGGTGGATATTCGGGATACCAAGTCTAGTAATAGCTTGACCAGATTCTTGTACAATCGATGATACCGAATCTCTCTGGGGCGAGCAATGATTGAGCATGATGTAGACATGGATCAACTACACTGTGCACATACTTTGCGCTATGATGCTCCTCTGGAACCAAGGCATTGTAACCAAGGCCAATATTAATTATGCTTTCGACATCTCAAACATCTCAGTCATAATACGAATTGCGCTCCTAACGCATGCAGTGGGTTAGGAGCCTGTCTATTGGATAAATCTCGATGTAAGCTGAAGATGATAGACCTGCCGAAGGGAGCACCCACGGCAGAATATGGGAGTATTGTGCACTTACCTAGGTCGCTGTGAACGGCTCGTCGTCAAAATCTAACCCAGCTTCAGAACGAGAGCGTGTTCCAATGTGGCGAATGAAAGGAGGCGGTGATGTCGCACTCAAAGTGACTTCCTCGCATCGTGAGGACGATTGAGAATCTGCCGCAGGCGTGGACAGGGTAATGTCTGACATGGAAAGACTTCAGGAAGTCGTTATCGCCCTTTCGGTGACCAGCAGCTTGGCTTATATGTCACGACGCCGGATGTAGATTAGCGTGTGATTAATCTACCGTGTTTCATTAGAACTCGGATATTACGCTAAGCCAGTCGCCCGAGGGTGCTTACCTGAAACACTGGGCCGCAGTCAAGGGACACTTGGTTTGTCATAATGAAATGGGTCATGGTAAAACCAGAGTTAGAGGTCACTGCTTAGTACTCACATGCCAAGACGAGCACTGTGGTCATGACACCTCTCCATGTAAATCTTTGGAAGTCATTCATATATTCACCCACAGGAAATACTGAGAAGACATCACAGATAGAGGTCATCCTCGCCGTCTGTGTCAGATGTGATACCTGGTCCAGGTCCAAGCTCGTCATCCTCAGCATCATCCTCCGGCTCTGTCTCCGTCATGCCATTGACCTGAAACGCTTTGATAACATGCTCCAGGTCCTCAGGAACCTCGCTTTGGAAGGCCATGAGATCCCGATTGCCAATACCAATGCCGGCCTGACGGGCAAAGGTGTCTCTATCAACAAATCTGGTGGTGTTACATTGTTAGCCGCGACCGAGAGCCGCCACTAGTAGTATTTCCAATCACCTTCGTCATCTTGAACAATTGACGGCGGTAAGTAATCGAACGTTCGCCCCATAGCGAAAGGCAAGGAACGAGTGACATCCTCGAACGACATGCGCGGGGTCAACAAAACCGAACCGGTCACCAACGCCGGCCTCAGTTCCTCCAGAGGCGAAATGCAGCCGCTCAAGCCGTCCAGCCTTGGGTCCAAAGGAGCTTGTTGTATCAAGGCCCATCCACCGTACTCCAGAGAAATTCCACCCGCATCGGTTCTGCCGAACTTGGCAAGAGGACGTCTGGCGTGAAAAACCCGTAGCACAGTGGGCGTAGCACCACGGAGCGACTCGACCTGATTGTGGGCTGTAAACCATGATACCGGACTTTTTCGCCCGGGCGCGTGAACCACGCCTCGTTCTCTGTAGGTCGTGAGGTGGTAGTTGAACCGCTGGCAGTGGCATGTTGATAGATACGATCGTTCTTGATCAGTACTGAGTTTTCATGCCGAAGAGTCTGTCTTGTTGCTTCATCGGCACTTTCCCGCAGGTGAGCTCGCAAGTATTCCTTCAGCTGATATGAAAATCCCTGAAAACAGCGGTACCGCAAGCTTTCAGCGATTGAAACAGCCACGTCTATGGTGATTGCTCACCCGTATTGCCAGATCATCGACATGTTCATGTTGCCAATCACGCAAGAATATCGCAGTGCGAGAATAGTGATTGGCAAGGGTGTCCTCTGGCGCTTAGAGGCTAACCCTTACCCTGCTTCCTTCGTGCCTCTTACCCTCATGAAGGGTAAGGGTTGGGGCTACCCTTCAAACCTCTTGCCAAAATGGGCAGAAAATGGTGCTTTGAGTGCTTTTTTCATTCACTTATAATGTCATTTTCTATTGAGAGCTTGTATTGATATAAAAGCACTCACAACACTTGCAGCTCTATCCAGCAACACGCCTGCTATTTGAATGCAGACCCCTGCCACATAAGGGTTAACTTTTTCTGTCCCTTACCCTTACTCCTCTGTGCTCCTACCTCCTTACTCCAAACCCCTGCCTATCACTATGCGAGAATGGGACTCCGACCGCTGATGTGGTGATGCTCGTCTGGCCGTAGCTCATTGACGGCCTGCGGCTAGTGATAGGCAGGGGTTTGCAAACCCTCCGAGGGTTAAGGGTAAGGGTATGAAGGGTAAGGGTAAGGGTTGAGGAGCTTAACCTCATCTGCAGGGTCTGTATTCAGCACTAGGCATACTGCTAGAGAGGGCTGTAAGTATTGTAAGTGCTTTCTATACCAATGCAAGCTACTCAAATAGAAGACTGACATTATAAGTAAGTGGAAAAGGCATTTAAAGCACCATTTTCAGCCTATTTTGGCAAGGGTTTGAAGGGTAATTTCAACCCCACCTTCATGAGGGTAAGGGTATTTGGAGGGTAAGGGTAAGGGTTGCCCTCTGAGCATGGAGGGTTTACCCTTGCCAATCACTACCCGCGGCTCAATGAGTTCAGGTAGATCAACGCCGCACTCACGCAGCTCATGTTCCATTCTACGTAGTCGCATTTCCGATGATATCGATATTTGCGACCTGCTTGTCTGCGTTACGGCCACTTGCACGTTCACGCCCGTCCCTTCAATCGCACATGTTCGTGTTCCCCCTGGCAGCAAATGCAGTATGAGATAGGAGGGTAGAACATACAAAGATTATATGGGCGTACGATTTTTGTTGAATATGAGTCACTTGTCCCGAAGAGTCGAATGTACTTCGGATAATATCCAAGGAAGTGTGTCTTGATGGTTCGCAGATTAAATGCCCGGTGCTTGCGCATGAGCGTGGTTGGAGGAGGTGCTATAAGACCAGACTGCTGTTGTGTTTGTGTGCGAAGGCGCTTCTGTAATTCCTTGTCCGTCTCGTAGGTGTCGAAAGCCTTGCAGGTCACATAGGCAAATACCGCAAGTGCACCGCCATTGAAGAATGGGCTTTGTCGAGTAGCTCGAGGGAGGTGTCAGTATGAAGGCGCATCTTGGCGAGGCTATGCCAATACGCGAGGGAATACAGAAGTGAAAGGACAGCAGTATTGTGGGGCTCAGGAGCAAGCCCTCGAAGCACGGTATGGAGCACTATTACAGCACAAAATATGAGCACTGTATCTCCTATAAATATGTTGACACGTTGCAATAGCTTACCTGCAAAATGTCTTCATAGTCGCGCGCAGTGGTAAATGCCATGTCAGTTATATTACTGCGGAAACGGCGGATGGTATTTTCGCCGAATATCGGCACAGCACGAAACCTTGAAAGGAACTCAGCTTTGTTGTCAGCATGAAATGAATAAGCAAAAACTCACCGTCTGTTGAGCTCCACGACATCCGCCTTTGCTGCAAACATGATTCGGATCAAATGTGCGAGTACGGCCTTCCAGACACCAAGTTCAAACTCGTGGAGAATGTCGGGGACGAGCAGGTTGAAGAGATTGAAAGTTGAATCCGAACGAAGAGTCGAGAATGCATTCTGATAACTAGAATAAGCTGTCTGACGCCACCACATATCATTGCTCATGCTTACCAGTGTAGGAGTCCACGAATTCTCCTTCAGAAGATCTTCTACCCGGTCGCTGTTGACAACGTATCCCGAGCTGTAGATGAAATCACGAGCGTCGTGGATAAGTTGTTGGCGCTCATGACTATCCACCCGTGCCGTTTCGGTGCGTAGATGCTGATCCTCCTCAGTACCAAACAGAGGTATGTCATCGAAGGTGGCCAGGCAATGAGGACATGGCCGCTTTCCTTGTCCCGAATGGTGGCTATGAGGACCCTGTATAACAGTCCTCATTAGTAGAGCAAATTTGGATATGTATGGACATACTTTTCTGGATAATCAGCAGAATATGTGAAGATGCGTGGATAAATGCGCCGCCTGACGCCGTCTGCACAATCCACTACCATGCCATGATGGTATGCCTCCATGAACTTGTCATCCAGCATAGCACTCCAAGACCCGTGGAAAAGCTCACGACGCAGGTGAGTCAGAAGCTGGCTACTGGCGGGTTTACCGAATGTCTTCATGTGGTCTTGGACATAGTCAGGTAGCTAAAGACAGATCAATCTTAGTATGAAGCGCAACAAGATAGATAGACACATACAGTGGGGAGGAAGGCAACGTGGTGAGCGGCATTGCAGGTGGGTCGCGCAGCTCGCATTTGGACTGGTTTCCGAAATACATATATACCGGCCACATTTTGTTGTTGCCGAATTGCGTGACGCGAGTTGCATCTGACCAAAACATGAGTCCGGCAACAGCCCTTGGTAAGCCATCCGGGTCCGGTGGCGAGTTCTGCAATCGTAGATCTT
>JAKOGH010000424.1:0-20397 GCA_024811115.1 Terana coerulea
GCTCCATCTCCCACTTCTCCTCCAAATTGAGTTGCTTCTTCGACTTCTTCGGCGGTGGTGGACGAGGCGGCGGGGGAGGTGGTGTACGACGGTTTGGATGGAGCGGTGCGATCCGTCTGAGCATCGACTTTGAGGATTTGAGGTACGGCGAGTGGGTCGGCCGCGCGGCAGCGGCGTAGGGCGAGCCGGGCATTGAGTTCACTTTGCGCAGAAGCTCGGACATTGGGGTGTTCGTCTTCTTGGGGATGATGGAGGACGCGCGGGATGGCGCGGGGTGGACAAGGCTGCGCTCGTGCGCTTCGGAGCAGGGGTTAAATGCTCAAGGTCTTGTGACGACGAGCTTGGTTCACCATCCTTGACAGAATTATCCTATGAAGCTGTGAGTGAAGATAATTCGTATGAGAGGTAAGAACAAAACCGACCTTGAAGCTGCCATTGCGCCCGAGTCTACCAGGCGACTTAGGGCTCATGTGTCCGGAGGGTGAGCCCGCAGTGTCCCTGCCCTTGCCCTTGTTGCGCTTCGGCGTGGCGGGTGCTTCATCAAACTCGTCCTCGTCGGAAAGAACGGCGCGTTTCTTGCCCTTTGCCTTGCCCTTTGCCTTCGCTGTGCTGGGGAGCTGGCGCGTCGTCCTCGCTCACCGGGGCCTTCGCAGGAGCTTTCTTCGGAGGCGGGTCCTTCGATCGGCGCTCAGTCTCGGATTCCTAGCGGGGAGAGCTCAGACGACTCTCCGGCGTCGGGGTTCGGGGAAGCGAGTCATCCAGGACAGGCTCAGGTAGAGGTGAGTCTCCGTTTCTCTGCACGCGTGAATGCTTTTCGGGACTGTCGACCTCCACAACGACTTGCATCTTCTTCCCTCTGCCGGCCGCCTTTTGTTTTCGACTTCGACTGTGGTTCCTCCGTGTCCTCCAGGTTAAGCTCAGGAACCTCGCCGCCAACCTTCTTCTTCTTTGGCTTTGGTTTGGGTTTCGCTTTCGCCTTGGGCTTGGCTGCCCAGTCGGACTCCTCATCGTCGTCAACAGACTGCTTCTTCCCCTTCACCTTAGGCTTCGGTTTCGACTCTGCCACCCAGTCGGACTCCTCGTCGTCCACAGCCTTCTTCTTGCCTTTCGCTTTGGGTTTGACCACTGGCTCGGCCCCCCAGTCCTCTTCATCGTCCTCTGCAGCTTTCTTCTTCCGCGGAGCCTTCTTCTTGGGCTCAGCGGGAGGAAGGGGTACTGTTTCGCCCGTATGTATGCTGTCGTGAAAGGGATCTCGAGAAGTGGATGCAGCGGGAGGTGTCGGCGGTGAGGACGAAGCAAAGAATGCTGGAGGTGGTGGTGGTGGTGGCGGCATGAGAACCGTCGAGGAAGTTGATGCCTTGTCGGGACCTTCTCGTTCGTCGTCCGTCAGAATATTAGAAGGTCTCTTCCGCTTACGCGCAGGAGGCGCAGGAATAGGCGATGAAAGGGGACTGAGGTTCGCTGCAGGGTTCGAGGAAACGGGTGGTAGAGGGGCAGACGAGGGTAGCGGTGGGTCTGAAGGCGGTAGCTGCGAGCTCGGGGCAGGAGGATCGGACGTCGGCACCGGGAGCGTTATGAGAGTTGAGGCTGGTGGCTCAAGCTCGTGATCCATTTTCTTCTTCTTGCGAGGAGACTGGCGTGACGAGGCTGGTTGTGCCTTTTGCTTCTCTTTCTCCTTGGTAGCAGGTTTAGTAGCGGGTTTAGCTGCGGAAGTAGACTTGGGCTTGGGCTTCTTTGGAAGCAAGGAGAGTTCGTCGTCCGAGTCAGAGGTTAGCTCGATTATGTCTGCGGGATCGACCATGGTTATAGGCTTTGCCTTGCCTCGCGCCCGCATTTTGGCTCGTTCTGCGATATCCAAAGAGTACGGCTCTATCTCATCTTCCATCCGTCTCTTCCCCCTCTGAAGTGTGCCAGAAAGACTCATACTTGGCTCGATGGTCGAATTCGCCAGTGCAGGAGGAACCACGGAGGTTGGGACATTGCTGATACTGGATGTGGAAGCAGCGATAGCAGGAGTGGCCGGAGCTACCTTCAGGCGTTACCGGAGGTCCCTTGTATATGGGTCTTGGTTTGGGGCGAGGCTTCTTGGGTGGGGGAGCGTCGCCAGCAGAGTGAATGGTTGAATGAGTATTGGAGGGCGCAGTAAATGTACCAATAGTGGAGGGACCAGCTGCATTATACACAGTAGGAGGTGCAGGGACGCCATTATGGCTGATTGGTTGTCGGGAAGTGAGACTGTTCTTCGAAGAACTCGACGACTCTGCGGCCCCAGGGAGAACCGCGATGGGAGGGTGCGACAGAGGTGAGCCTAGTAGTAGCCCGACATCCTTGACAGACATTTCTATACTAGTGTCTGCGGTCTTCGATGATGTGTCTGTGCCCTCCGGATTAATGCCAGTCACGTATGCGTCTACGCAGTTCAGTGCTCACCAGCGATACTGCCATTCAGCAAGTCGAGGGGACCGAGCAACATCTCGTCCTCGCTGTCCTCTACAATCTCTGAGTCGTCATATCTGCTGGCCATGCTGTGCACGGCGATGTCGGGAGCGGCGTGGGTGGTGGTCGGTAGTCAATGAGCAGGGTGGTAGGAGACGCGCGTGTTCTGCGAGCGGCAGGAGAATGCCGAGAACGACGCGTTGACATGAGTCATGTGATCGCGCCCCATTAGGCGTGCGCCTGTGACGTCTGCCCAAGGGCGTACGTACGGTCTCACATGGACATCGCTGGGTGCAAGGGAATTGCATCAGATAGTCATCTGAGGTCTTCTGCGCATTCATATAAAGCCAAGGCGAGCACTAGAGCTCTTTGCAGTCACCCACCATGTCCCAGCAGTTCCCAGCCTCTGTTCCTCACGTCGAGCAATCGTCCAGGCGCGTCAGAGTTGTCTTCGGAGGACAATTCATCATCGACACGACAAAGGCAAAATTAGTGTATGCTTCCAGCTATGTTATGTAGAGTAGAATTCTGAGATGCCTATAGCTGGCTGAAGCCGTACTTCCCCGTCTTTTTCTTCGATATCGCTGACGTTCCTGAGAAATATCTCAAAGAAAACGCGTCAGGAGATGACTCTAGTCGCAAAGTCTTCGACGTTGTAGTTGGGGAGCGTAAAGCAGAAGCCGCTGCGGAGATCTATAGCGAAGACAAACTCAAAGGTCTCATCACCCTCAAACACAACGCAATGGATGCCTGGTTCGAGGAGGATGAAGAGGTCTTCGCCCACCCCAAGGACCCATACAAGGTGCGCCTTTCCTCTGGACACGGTAGTAGAAGAGTCTAACAGTCGTGCGTACGAGCAGCGCGTAGAGGTACAGCTGTCCTCCCGCCACGTTCGCGTGGAATTGAACGGCGTGGAAGTCGCCAATAGCAAGAGACCGCGCTTCCTATTCGAGACTGGCTTCCGCAGGCGCATATACATCCCCAAACTTGACTGCAAGTTCGAGTGGCTCACGCCCTCGCAGCTGACCACTGAATGCCCGTACAAAGTAAGCAATCCTCTTTGTCGGTGGAGGCTTCTGGTTGTTTGCGATGTTGACTGCGAGGCTGCTGATCAGGGCGTATCGCAGTACTACAATCTCCGCCTGCCCGACGGCACCGTGGCACAGGATAGCGTCTGGTGGTACCGCGCCCCGAACCCTGAGTGCATCGAAATCAGGGGACTCGTTGCGTTCTACGACGAGAAATTCGACGTCTTCATTGGCGGAGAGCTGCAGGAGTAGAGTAAATTGATCACCACCAGCACTGGGTCTGTCGAAGTATTCAAAGGGTATGCCGACGGGGGTAGATTCTGGAGAAGTGGCGTGATCTCGTGACCGACCGAGTAGTGGTATGGGTAAAGCGTTGACTCTGTCAGGTGGCATGGGTGAGAAACAGGAATCAGACATGTATCGACGTACTTACGCATTTACCACAAGCCAGCATGTGATATAACCGACAGCGTATTTGAGTAAAGGCGGACAAAACATGTTTTGATGCAAGTCTCGTATGGAAGGAACTCTTGAACATATTACTCTGTAATGACACGCACTGGGATAAACCTAAGGACTGACGACGATCTTCCTTCCCAAAGACCCCCTATTACTCTGGAGCAGAAATCAGTAGACTTCGACCGTGAAAAGTATTCAAAGCGCAACAGGAAGGCAGCCCCTAACCAAGATTCCCTACATACCACTATGTAGGACTTGCAGTTCATGGCTTAACGGTTGGTTTGGCCGAGTTTATACACGAGAAGGTCCAACGCCCTCTTTGTCGGCCATCGCCATGCATTGCTGTGCACAGCACGAAGTATTCTAGTAAGTAAAGTGCGCATCGCTTAGCTATCACGGGTCCTCGGGGCTAGACCTGCCGCCTCTTCAAGTTAGAAAACGATGGAACACTTAGGTTGCTCTCACCTTCACTACCCACGGCCTCAATACCAGGCCACATCACTCATGTCCGTATAGGAGTGTCAAAATCTATACTGTACCAATAGTGGAGGAACCAGCTGCATTATACACACCAGGAGTTAGAGGTACGCCATTACGGCTGATTGGTTGTCGGGAAGCGGGACTGGTCTTCGAAGAACTTGACGACTCTGCAGCTCCAGGAAGAACTTCGGTGAAAAGTTACAACAGAGGTGAGCCTGGTGAGAGTCCGACATCCTTGACGGAGATTTCTACGCTCGTATCCACGGTCTTCGATGATGTGTCTGTGCCCTCCGGGTTATAGTCTGTGTATGCAGCTACAAAATTCGCTACTCACCAGCGATACTGTCATTCAGCAAGTCGAGGAGATCGAGCAACATCTCGTCCTCACTATCCTCCACAACCTCGAAATCGTCATGCCGGCTCGCCATGTTGCTCACGACGATGTCAGGAGCGGCGTGGGTGGTGGTATGTGGCGAATGAGCGAGGCAGCAGGAGACGTGCGGTGTTCCGCGAGCGGCAGGAGAACGCCGAGAACGACGCGTTGACATGAGTCATGTGATCGCGCCCCATTAGGGGCGCGCGCTTCTGTGACGTCTGCGCAGGCAGGCGCACTGTCTCACATGGGCGTCGCTGAGTACAAGCGAGTCGGATGAGTCAGTCATCTGGGATTTTCTGCGTTTTCATATATATAAAGTCAACAGACCATCAGAAAGCACCTGAGCTCTTTGCGGTTGCCCACCATGTCCCAGCGGATCATGTCCCAGCGGTTCCCAACCTCTCTTCCTCACATCGAGCAATCTTCTAAGCGCGTCAGAGCTCTTTTCGGGGGACAGTTCATCATCGATACTACCGAGGCAAAATTAGTGTGCGCTCCTAGCTTTGTTACGATGTGTAGATAACCATACTGAGAGACCTATAGCTGGCTGAAGCCAAACTATCCCATCTATTTCTTCAATGCCACCGATGTTCCCCAGAAACACCTCAAAGAAAGCCCGGTAGGAACTGATACCGGCAGGAAAGTCTACGATATCATAGCTGGGGAGCAGAAGGCAGAAGGTGCCGCGGAGATCTATCGTGAAGGTGAACTCAAGGATCTCATCACTGTCAAAATCGGCGCCATGGATGCCTGGTTTGAAGAAGATGAAGAAATCTTCGTCCACCCCAAGGACCCATACAAGGTGCGCCTTTCCTTCCGAACACAGCGACAGAAGACTCTAAAACCCGTGTGTGTGAACAGCGCATAGACGTACAGCTTTCGTCTCGTCACGTTCGCATCGAGTTGAATGGGGTGGAAGTCGCCAACTCCAAGAGACCGCGCTTCTTGTTCGAGACAAGCCTCCGCAGGCGCACATACATCCCCAAGCTTGACTGCAAGCTCGAGTTGCTCACGCCTTCGCAGCTGACCACTGAGTGCCCGTACAAGGTAAGCAATCCTCTCTGTAGGCGGAAACTTTAACTAGTCATCTGGCTTACTGACTCTGATGGCATTTGTCAGGGCGTAGCGCAGTACTACAATGTCCGCCTACCCGACGGTACCGTTGCACAGGACAGCGTCTGGTGGTACCGAAACCCGAACCCTGAGTGCATCGAAATCAGGGGACTGGTCGCGTTCTACGACGAGAAATTCGATGTTTTCGTCGACGGCGAGTTGCAGAAGTAAAGCGCGCCGATTACCTCGATCACCACTGGCACTGGGTCTGTCGAAGTGTTTGAAGGGTACGATGATGGGGGCAGAGATTCTGGAGAAGAGCACGAAGTGCTGGCGTGATCTCGTGATCGTACCGAGTGGTGTTATAAGTAGAGCGGTGACTCCGTCACGTAGTATGGGTGAGAAACGGGAATCAGACATGTATTGTTGTACTTACGCATTTACCACGAGCTGGCATGTGATATAACCGACGGTATGTCTAAGTAAAGGCGGACAAAGGATGTTTGGATGCCAGACTCGGATGGGAGGAACTTTTGAACATATTACTGTGGAATGGCATGCGGTGGGAGAAACCTAAGGACCGACGACGACGTTCCTTCCCAAAGACCCTCTATCACTTTGGAGCAGAAATCAGTCGATTTCGACCATGAGATGTATTCTAAAGCGCACCAAGACGGCCCCCTAACCAATATTCCAGACAGACCACTGGAGCTTGCATTTTATGGCCTAACGGTCGCTGTGGCCGAGTTCATACACGAGAAGGCCCCTCCGCCATGGCCCTCCTTCCTGAATCTGCATGAGGGTGTATTTCACTAGCTCGTTCTAATCGTACACATCAGATTGTTTGTACCCGTTACTGCATGCGTTGTTATCCATTCCGCACCTTCCAATCCACGACTTTCAGCTCAGTACCTATGATTTGGATTTTCTGCGGACCGACCGCGAATCAGAGTATTGACATGTCTTGTGTTGAACCCTGAGCAGGAGCGGCAGGAGGTGGCTGCGCACTTGCTGGCCCACTCTGCTCGACCGCAACCTCTGCAGACAGACGAGAAATTTCAGAGAAGGCGGCTTTCAGTAGATCCATCTCAGCGTCGAGGTTTTCAGCGCGCGCCTTCATCTAGAATCGGCCGATGAGAATCATAGTGAGTGAAGGGCTGATGATAACATACTGCTGCTATGGTGTCACTGGCTGCGATGAGTTCGTGGTGATGGTTGTACACAAGCGACTGTCTTTCGCTATCTAACTCTCGTATGTCTTTCCTCTTCGTTGTTAGTGGTAAAAATGTTGTATACGAAAGAAACCACTCACCCGTCAGCAGCTCATTCTCTTTTCTCAGCAGCGCAGGAAGAGATGAAGTAGTAATAAGTTGCTCATAATACGCCTTCGCGTCAAAGACGTTAGAGTCTAATTTCAACGCGTTTAGAGGATGAATTTGTGAATTCTCATAGAGAGGAAAGACGTACCCAAGTCCATAGGGTCAGCCTTGCCGTGCAGCGGCGCCGGCGGTCCCACACCCAACCCATAGTGCTTCCTCAGCAAATCCCGCGCTCGTGTCTTTTGCCCTCCCGCCGGCGGAGGCGTCGAGGACGGCAGGATCCCCTGCGCGTAGTGCGCCGAGCTGCGTCGAGCTGCCAATCGCCGCGGGGCCCGACACGGAGCGGTTAGACACGGGCGAGTGCGGGCGAAGCGGCGAGGAGGTTGGCCGGGAGAGCGTAGAACGCGTAGGGCTCGCCGGCGGACTGGGTAGTTTAGACATTGTAGGATGTATGAAGGGTAGTATTTGTCGATTGTGGGGCGTACGGGTGGCACAGGAGGCTGAAGCGTTTAATGCAGTGGTAGCAGAGTGGTAGACCTGAATGAAGCTGCCGCTGGACGAAGCGGACACTCACGCTGGCGCTTGGATAAATCCCATCAGTGACCGGATCAAATTCTCGGGCCCTCGGGGCTAGACCTGCCGTCTCTTAAAAACCGATGGAACACTCAGGTTGCTCGCCTCCACTAGCCACGGTCTCAATAGTAGGCTACAACACCCACCCACACAGGAGGGTCAAAATCTCTGTCACGCTGAGTTTTATCTTTAGACTGAGCAGGGATAAAAAGTGTACTACGACTCGAGACCTCAATGACATCCGCAGCTGTGTGGCACTACGATGTGCGACTCGCTAAGGGAGCTTGCTAGGCTTCTCAAATTTTAACCACAACTGTTGTTGCTGCATTTGTCCCAACAGGAGTAAGCCCTTCGGACCCTTATTAAATGGGCTCCGGTCCTAATCTAGAGTGAACTCGGCCAGTGACGGGTATGTGCGATTATTCGAAGTAATCTGCTCTGGTGGACTTACCAGCAGTATATTGTGCAGGTGTCCCACTGTATGGAATTATCGACATTGCATATGCTCACAGCACCTACGCTTTACTGTTATTTTACTGCGGTCCAAATTAGCTAAGCCATCTCAGTGCCTATTCCATCAACTCAGACTGAAGTCACGGTATGAACCATAACCATACCCTTTTCAATCACCTTTAATGTCAGAAGCGCACCATTTTTTTCTGCAAGCCTCAGTGGGCCCGTGTTGAACGCGGCCTCTGCTGGGATGTCAGGGTCAGAGAATGTCGCTTGGCATCATGCTCCAAATACCCAGCTCTCTAGCAGTCGATTGCCTCCGAGTCGGCGATCGAGACTGAAGCTGGTGAATAATCCTCCATGCGAAGTCGTGCCTTGCTTACCAGACACTGTTCGTCATTCGCAGCAGATAGTTGCCTGACCTTAGCCTAAGCAGGCCAAAACTGGACGCCTGTTGTTCTTCCGCATATATTTGCATTTATTGCCAGTTCGTCAGCCAGGAGAGCTCGTGTGAGCCGTCACCGAGGCCGTCACATACGGTGTTCCGTTGTGATGCACGGATCGTCCCACATTCGGCATCTGACCAAACATTTGGTGCTTTCCGCGCCGGCTTACAGAGCTTCGGATCCAGGCTTCAAGACTTCAGGATCTAAAGCACCTAAACGGGGAAGTGAGTGCCACAGTTTCGAGGAGGTAAATTGCTGACTGACCAGTCATGTCCGCCGTATACTTCGTGTCTAACGCATGCTATCCTTCAGGAATCCTCGCAGTCGCTCTAGATTTGGCTGCGCACCAGTCAGCTACAAGAGGCATTACTCACCCGCGCGATCTGGACTCGAGTCTTTGCTGACATGTAAAGAAAGTGAACGCCACGGCGCCGTGGCCGCGATACCACTGGCGGGTCTACAGCACATGGGTGGCTCTTTGCGTATCGCTGCTTACTACCGGTTTGCAGGAAACGAAGCTTAAGCGTCGAGAAGAGGGTCCTTCGATGCCGATGTCAGTGTTAGTGATCGAGTGACCTCAATGCAAGAGCAGAAGCGCTGACTAAGTAATCATGAATCATGCGCCACAGCGACAGTAGTGACAGGACTTTTCTTGAGCTTCGTGGGACTGTATTTTCGCAGGACATTTACTTATCTGTGGAACGACCTACGCATAGATCTAGAGTGACATGCCGACTTGACATCAACGCAGCGGAATGACTAACTTAAGGGACCCATCAGGAAAGGGGTTTTGGTTCATAGACGAGGGCCCAGGTATGTAGACGAACATAGACCAGGCCAATCGATGTAGCGTAGAGTAGACCGCGCGCGTGTCTACCTGGCGCTTTGTAGACGCCGAGGGTCTACAGAGACACGCGTCGTCTTTGTAGCGCCCTGTAGCTTTCGTCCTCCCTCCATCGTCCCCAATAGACACTATTCACTGCCTCAATACTATGTTGGCGGCTTTTCCAACTCGCATAGGACGGCCTCCTCCGTACTCTGCAGACGTTCGAGCTTACTACCGCCATACACCAACCTGAAGCACCGCTCCTTGGACTTGTCGTGAAACTCCCGCGCTCTCAGGCTTTGTAGCATGTACGGTTACGACCCCTCCCAGCTCCGCCCACTGACTCCTCGCATGCTTCGCATCCTGGGCCGGAAACCCCAGTGAAAATTCGTCGTAGGCCAGTAATCGATTACGATGTTACACGCACCAAGAAGCTTGCTCGTCGCAAGGCAGAGGGGTATCCAACCTCTCGACATGACCGATGGCTCACCGCACGCTTGGAGGAGAATGGGCCTCAGGACGCTGAGGTCCCAATGAACCGATTGGAAGTGCATTGCATATTTGAGGTTGTCTGCATAGAGGTGCGTCCTCCGCCAACTTCGCCGCTCTAATAATCTCATATAGTGTTGAACACATTAGGCACCTCAAGATGACGACTTCTTCTATACAAACCCGCCGACATTCCAACTCAAGGTGAAGATCAGCATTCCCAACCATATGCATGCAACTACGTGCTTGCGAGATAGTCCTACAGCAGTATTTGACATGCCGTGGGTGGGCATGCCTTGGGGTAGCCAACTCAGCCTTGACGCGCCCGACTGGATCTACCGGGAGCTCGACGACGAGGCATACTCATCTCAGTACACCATCCGCCAATCCCGCGGACGCGCCGCGCTCATGTTCATGAAGCTCGCGCTCATGCGAGACAATCTTGCACAGGTAAATCATATCTCCTTGCTATACCATGTCGCTACTGATCACATGTCATATACAGCCTGGCTTATCAGTCGCTATGATTGAGTGGGCGCAGGCGGCCTCGGTAAGTCCCTCACTAACATACCACCTGGTTGCTTGACCCACTGACTCAGGCTTTGGTTAGGTTGGAACACCAGAGCATACGGGCATTAACGACATCGCCCAGCGCCAAGGATTCCCGGCCTAGTCATTGGCATGCATGTGTACGTACGGCGCGCATTCAAGCCCGGGGCCATGCTGACTTCATTGCCGGCGGCTGCAGATACTTAAATAAACACAGATAGCGTCGATTGGTGAACAGCACAAAATAATAGGGACTGTGGATGTGTCGCCCTCTGCGTGCATCTGCACGACGCGAGGTCCAATTGGGCTGGTCGCATGAGGATGGTTGCTGCGCCCCCAATGTTTTACAATAACCTCCTATCTGCCGCCTCATTATATCACCATGAATACATCACCCATCCCTCAGATACACCCCCATTTATTAAGTACAGACTGACAGTACACATGGTAATCAATGAAAGGATTGAAATGAAACTCGGGGCATTTGTCGGCAACCGTCTCAGATGTCCATGTAGGGTCCTTTGTAACTCCATACTTTGGTGAGAGGTAGCAGTTTCGGACAATTCGATCAGCTTCAATAATCTCGCCATAGGCATGCGAGCTTCTGGTCGACGGCTTGAGAAGATACATACGCGTAGCGGCGTCAACTCGGCCGAATGGCGTGAACCAATCCACATAGATGAGCGGCCGTGAAATGTCTTGAAGACCATATCGCCGTGGTAGCTTGAAGATTACCCGAATGCGTGCAACACGTAAGCCTGTAACCTTGCATTAGCTGGTTGCATTAGATGTAGAGTATGATATGTTCTCACCTTGCAGAGGGGTGCCTGCCGTAGCGTCATTCCGTTCGGCCGGTTCGCACAAGCGCGAAGTCGAGATGCGCCGGCTCGCCAGCGCGTCGACTAGCAGGCTTGACGGGCGGAGTTGCTCGTATAACGTTCTTCAACTTCTCCGGCTTACTGCTGACCTCGGGAATGATAGGTAAGCGAACCACCATCTGCTTGTAGAGGTCGAACTGGTCGAACGGATGCGCAATGATTCTTGACCCATGGGCTGCGAGATAGGCCCTCAGTGCAGGCACAAACTGGGTGGCGTTATGCTCAGCTATAAACGTGGAAGCGGTGACGGCAGTAAGTGATGGTGGATGACCTGTGGCGACCTTGTACGAAACTCTACCAGCGGCCTTTGGGTCCTGCACTGCTAAGTTGCCTCGAGAAGGCTGCGACAGCGCCATAGACGACTCGCCGGCCTGATTCAACAACATAGGTTGCTGCGCTCCAAGTCGGGTGATGCTGCCCTGGGCAGCCTCACTGCCGGCCTCTGTTGCCAGCGCCACATCTAGCTCGAACGCAACTTGCTGAACGTCTGGTATTTGATACTCCCCACGGGCGACACCAGTCAAGGAACATCGCAAATCGGTCTACGGCCTCCTGACGCCAGAGCCACCGGGTCATTTGAATCGTGTAGTCCTTTCGATTCGATGCTCGGTACGCGTCTTTCGCATAGTCTATGTGAAGCCGCTCCGACCATTCTGTGTTGAATCCATCGGCGCTGCCAAAGCGAACAATAAGTTCGTAGTAGTGCTCGAGCATATGGTATTTGGGAATGTTGAAGTGCAGCGGGGTGGCGAGCCTCGAACTTGATGAAGGCATCCTTATGTGCGTGGAAGGTGTCAAGAGCCGTGCGAAGCGCCCCTGAGCGTGGTCGTTGTCTCGAGCCCTGAGCGAGGGAGATGTAAATGAAGTCCATAAGCGCGCGCACTGCCATAATGACCTCGTCGTCATGCGGGCGCCCGGCCACCAAACCCAGGAAGATCTTCTCCATTTGCTTATGCTCGTGGCCGGTCCACTGGGAGATATGTGAAATCCCAGCCTTGAAATGACGCAAGCCATGGGATGTGGGTGCACCGCGAAAGCGTGAGTCTAATTCCTTCTTGCCGACGAGAGTCGTACACCACTTCACGAGATGATCCTTGAATACCCCCTTGTGTAGCTGGTGCAGAAGATCTGGCGTGAAGCATAGGAAGATGTCGGCATGGGGAAGATCTCGCCAAAACGGCTCGAAGACTGGCCGAATTCCTAGAGCTTCAAGCGCTCTTGCTCTATCTCGGTTGAACTGTCCGCCTTGCGCGTCCAGTAAATGGAGAGTATCGGCCGTGGTTCGAGCCGGGCAACGCTCATGGGATCCTCGTTTACGTTGGAGCGACTTGGCAGATAGGGCAGCGATTCTCCATACATGCCGCTACTAAGCACTGTTCCGGATAGTCCGCAACATACGCAGCCAAAATCGGAATACCTTGCGAATAAATCGGTCAGCACAGGACACATCTACGCCATTTTGCCCAGCCTTAATGAGTCCCTCAATCATCGTTCGCATGCAGGAGTGGAAGGCCTGGTATCGAGCGAGCGGTTTTGCGCTGTCGCTAAAGCAGTCGAATTTTCCAACCGGCAGGTACCCGAGTAACACAGAGCCGTGCATTGCAGGTGAGCGCCGTGCCTCCTTTCGCAGGTTTCCAACCGTCAAGTACACAGGCCAGGCGCTTTTGTCGCCGCTGAAATACTGAGAGCTTCGTTTTATCGGAGGAAAGAATGATTGGTGCGACTGTAGCGCCAAGTGGAAGTTTCTCCTGTGTCATTCAGAAGGTTTGAAGTTGCGCTTCTATCACATTTCTGCAACTATTTCTCACCTGCGTATTCCACCACCAGTCTGCCGTCCACACTAGCTTCGTTACGGCCTGGACTGCTGGTCAACAGGCTATTGGATCGGCGGCGAGGACCATCAGTTCAAACCGGCGAAATACCGAGCTATCTATAACAAGCACCTCGAATACCTTGATAACTGGAAGAAGGCATCGCAGAGGAACCCTGCCTGGGTTGGTCTGGCCAACCTCAAGGCCCGTCTTCTCGAGGAAGCCCGGTATGTAACCTTTGTAACACAGTGTATTGTTTGCTGACTTGTATGGTATATAGTGGGTATGCGGCGGTGCCAGACGTCCGGGGTGCGGGTAATGACGGCTCAGACGACAGCGTGGGGCGGTGCTACTTACACCGATAGTGACTTGAAGAACCGTAATCTGCCGGTGGGCCGTCACTGTGGTTGCGCTGTTCTGGTCGTTGTTTTGCTCAGTGCCCAGTCTCTGACAAAAAGATCCCAATCTTGTTTATACATTATAGATATAGATATATATATGCTTGTACTGCTGTATGTATTGTTCTTGTGCTACGCACGCTATTTCTATTCGACCTGAACCTCTACTATATGGTCCGAATGAGAGAACGGAAGGCGGTGGCGTGCAAGCTGGAGCCCGCTGCCTAAACGGGTAGGGCGTCAAATCTCGGTAGACACCATAGCCGCTGTAGACCTCGTAGACCCTGCGTCTACAGTGTCTACAGCTTGTCTATGCACAACCTCATAGGCTTCTCGTACCTCGCTAGACGGTGGAGTGACTACTGGGTCTACAGTGTCTAATGGAGGCTACATAGTGTTGCATAGGCTCTGGTATGTTTCCAGATGTACCCCTCGTCGTCCTTGACGTCCTTGAGAAGGTTCATTGAGGTCGCTAGTCCCGCCCATGTCCCTCAGGCTGCAAGCACAATGGATGTCGAACCCTCCGAGAACGTGTTGCCGCAACCCTATCTGTGCTTCGTATGCGGTTACTGCGATGATTCGTCTAAAAGCTTAGGTGACACCATGACCGCCCTTCTCGTCGTGAGCTCATTCTTTGTGTCCGCCTCCCTGCATGCGGGGCACAGCTCACGTCGCAGGAATATTCAACCTCCGCCTATGACGCCTCTCTTGTCGAGCTGAGAACACGCTATGACTCTCGCTGGCTGATGATCATATCTACCCTTGAGAATTCTACCGGGTACGTCTACTACTGTTTTTCCAGTGCCACACGAACCCGCTTTGACATCCCGTATGTAGGCCTCGTTCATGCTCCACTCCAGCCTGGTTCTGGTCGAATCACGCTAGGCACAGGCTGTTGCCGACGTGAACGGCTGCCATGTACAGCGTCCGGGCAATATGCTCATGTGCGTAACATTGTTGCTACAGCAATGGCTTGGTGGCGTCGGTGTTCGCCGAAGGTCGAGAGTGTCTTCCATCAACCCACACGGCTTATTCCGCGTCGCACTGCTCCTTCCTCAGCCCCCTCCAAACCTCCCTATTGGGAATGCACCAACTTCCATCGTCCCTAACATCACATCGAGAGGAGTCGCACTGTACGGAACTCGAACTGAAAGTTGATCTCGTCCCTTGCGAGGCCGAGCTCGCAAGCCTCATGTCGAGCATAGGCTCTGCCAATATTGCGGAGCGTGCAGACGAAAGGCCCAGTAGCGGCCCAGGCGTTCTGGGATATGAGGCTGTGGCCTACCACCCGATTACTGGTCAGCAGGAGCATTACCGGATAGTCGCTTCCAATCCGCATAGGCTACTTCCTTCTATGGAGCGTGAATGCGGCGCTCCGCGTTCTTCCAGACCTGCCGTTTGCCAGCCGCTTCGGGCATGTGTTCGCGCTTCGGTGAAACAGCTTGATATTTGCCCCACCGCGATCTTCCCGTCCGAACGAAGGGCTCACTCCTCGCAATAGGTGTCCGTGCCAGTGCATCTGTCCGTCACGACCGTTGTTGTCGAACCAAACGGTGAACAAGTATCAGCAGCACTCCACCCCACGGCATGATACTGCGTAAAGCAGCCGGACAATGGGCGACTTGTCTTGACACCGTGGGTAACTGAAGTCATTCATTTAGAACACGAGGCTGATGCCGTCTGCGGACTTTCACAGGCGATATTTGGGGTTCATGAATACAGCCTGGAGATACGTCTTCAGCACGATGAGACGGGAACAGCGAACCAATGCGAGTGAGTAAGTACTTATCACAGCTCGGAAGCTTGTGTAGTTGACGAAACTCTCTGCAGTAGGTCCACATTGCAATGGTGCTCGGAACCGCCCGCAACTATACAGAATCACGTCAGGGCACTGTTCTATTGCACTGCGCATTTGATATAACCCATCCGTCCGTGACGCACAATCTCCATCATCTCTGGCTGTTCCATCCAACCGATGAACTGCTCTCCACAGCTATCAGGTTTTCGAGACCGCCCATACACCCTATGTCACTCGCCTGGTGGCGACATTTTTGCCTGCTATAGTAATCTTGCCAGGTACGCCTTGCGATATCTGTCCGCTCCGTCGCCGACTGACCTGCCGTACACCGTCTTCCTACTCCACTTTACGGTGGTCACCACCACCCCTCGCAACCAGAACAATACAGCCCAAGCACCAAGGCACGGTCGAGATGAACATTTCGAAGTCGCGATAGGTGGAGCTCGGCAACACGCACCTACCTCACGTATGTCGCGGACGCGATACGCCTCTGGTGGTCACGAAGACCTTTGCGGGTACACCACCAAGTTCTGAGCGTATAAGAGGGCACTCGCAGTAACGACTATCCCTCAGCAAACAGCACTCAGACTCAGTCTCCCTTCAAGCCTTTCAAGCAAACAAGATGTTCTCTCGACTCCTCTCCGCTTCCATTCTTGCCCTCCCCCTTCTTGCGGTCGCCACACCTGTTGCTCGCAACAGCGCGCCCACTACCGCGTGCTGCGACAGCACCGAGAGCGTAAGTATTGGCTGCATCGTGCTGGGCTGTGAGCGGGTAGCTGATCAAGTTGTAATGCTTAGACCGACTCCAAGGCTGGTTCTGCCTTGCTCGGGCTACTCGGCATTGCTGCCAGCGGTATCACGGGCGAAATCGGGCTCACCTGCTCGCCCATCAGCGTCATCGGCGTCGGCTCTGGCTCCGAGTGCAGCGGCAACACCGTCTCGTGCTCCAACGGCGTCGTCGTACGTCCCTTGTGCTCTTTCCGCCCTCAACTCCCTCCATGCTGACCACCGCACACAGAACGGCATTGGCATCGGCTGCGTCCCCGTCACCCTCAGGAAGCGCTGGGCGGCGCCCAGCACCCCCACCACTGCATGCTGCGACAGCACCGAGCCCGCCAACTCCGCGGCCGGTTCCGCCCTCCTGGGTCTGCTCGGCATAAGCCTCAGCGACGTCACAGGCAACATCGGCCTGACCTGCTCGCCCATCAGCGTCATCGGCGTGGGCACCGGCTCCGCGTGCAGCAGCAACACCGTCTCGTGCTCTGGCGGCGTCGTCGTACGTCCCCTCTCTTCCTCCGCGCTCGATTCCCTTCACGCTGACCATTGCGGACAGAACGGCGTCGGCATCGGCTGTGTGCCCATCACCCTCAGGAAGCGCAACGCGGCGCCCAGCACCCCGACAACCGCTTGCTGCCAGAGCACCGAGTCAGCCAACTCCGCGGCCGGCTCCGCCCTCCTGGGTCTGCTCGGCATAAGCCTCAGCGACGTCACGGGCAACATCGGCCTGACCTGCTCGCCCATCAGCGTCATCGGCGTCGGCACCGGCTCTGCCTGCAGCGGCACGTCTGTCTCGTGCTCCAACGGTGTCGTTGTACGTCTTCGTATCTTCGCTTGTTCTCTCCACGATCTGACGCTTTGTACAGAACGGTGTCGGCATTGGCTGTGTCCCCGTCACCCTCTGAAGGGTTTTTGAAGAAGTGCTGGTCAGCGAGTAGCAGGTTGGCGGGACAAGTTGAATGCGCTGACGGGGTTACCTGACTGAATATGCGACATGTTTGAATGAGTGCTTTACGTAAATGTGTCTGTACGAACTGGTTGAACGCATATATGTTGGAGTTGAAGCTGCTGTGTGTGTTGTATCAGCAACTCAGTGAAATTATAAGTATCTGAGTACTATTGCATTACGGTATACAATCAACACTAATTATATTAATGTGCACACAACAGCGGGCTCGGGAGTATAAATTACTTGAAGGTTTGTAATGCAAGAATACAACCGGATTAAGCACATAGTTTGCATGAATGAGCTGAAGATACGTAGTGTACGCGGGAGTCAAATACGTCCAGCGCACAGCTCGGCCGGCCGGCGCTTCTGCTTCTTGCTCCCAACCACTTGGGTTCTCCGTTTCAGTGAAAATTTGAAGGTCGGCAACGGCGACGACGAACAAGCTGTGCGAAAGTGCAAAAGGTTAGAGAAACACAGGGACAGCTGGGTAAGGATAACTCGTACGCCTCCAAATGATTCGACAGCCCCGCTCACGTTCACATGACCGCATGCAAGCCCGCTGTATTCGCATGTAGGAACATGCTGGCAACGCAGCGAAGATAGAACCTCGCGAACACCTGTGGTATTGCTATGAGGTCGACTGTCAGGTGCATACAAATACCGACGTGGGCCGTCCCGATGAAACCTTGTTGCTTCCAGCACAGGCCACGGCACTTGTGAATCTTCTACAACGTGCGAGCACAAGGATTGTGGACGTTCCGCAAGAGCTTATGGATATCATTCTCGACGAAGTTGCGACAGGCTCCGCGAACCCAAGGCACCGTCGCGACCTCGCCCGCTGCAGCCTGACCTGTCGCCGTTGGCTACCCCGACGCTCCAAACACCTTCTCAATAGCGTTTACGTCGGCCTTTCTATGATCTTCGGCTGGCTATTCTCCATGTACCGCCTGGTTCAAGACGTGAACTCATCGGAAAGAATGGCGACAAACGTCATGTCGGTGCCGTTACACCACGGCTGCGGCACACTTGATATCGAAGATCTATTTGTCGCCCTCCCTTGCCTCCCTTGCCTTGGTGTAGCTCACGCCGGCCTGCTCACGGCACCTGTACATGGCTCGCTAGCGCAGCTCATTTGGTCAGGCACTCTGCATACGCTCGATCTCTTGGCAGTGTCGGCTGAATCTCTGGCTCACCTCGCGGGGCTGTTCAACCGCATCGATAACCTGTGCATACGTCGACTCATCTATAGCTTCAACGGCGACGACGCGACGCCTCCGACAAACCACATGCACGTGTGTGGAGAAGACCAGCGGTAAGAACATGTGGGTGGCTCTGTTGAGCGTACGATGACACCGTCGGTCCTACGAAAGGCCTCCTTCCTCATAGCATACGGCTATGTCAGCAGCTTTCAGGATGCACTCGGGTCATTTGTCCGGACCGTTGGACGAACTCCTCATGCTGGCCATCTGGACAAGCTCATGATGTTCCACATCGATCGCTCTCCGCCGAAATTGACTGTATTCGACAACACTATAACAACGGTGCCGATCACGGAACTGCAGAGCTGTGCCAGCCTGCAGTAACTGAGGATTGTGTTGGAGTATCTTGTGGACCGCCACGTCAGTTCTCTCCGGCAACGCCTCGTCCGGTATGTCTACTAACATTCGCTCTTGCGTTTAGGCAACCGTCAATATATGAGTTGAACGCACCGTATCCGCAGTGGCATTCACCGTGCGCTGCATACGGCTGGCTACTGCCTCTGGCAGCTCCGGACGTCTCCTGCATACTTCCTGACCGGTGCTGAAGGCATCGCTCGACTGCTGCCCGGTGCTGGCGCTGCTCGAGTTCGATGGTGCGTGCGAGGCTCGCAGCGTGCACGCAGCCCGCGAAGACATCAGCGTACAACTGCGTGAGCAGTACCGTGATGCGGTGGTGGTACTTCCGAATCAGAGGGTCTTGGCGTGGTCGATGGCATTTCTCTGCGAGCGCGCAGTTCGACTGTAGGGTTTTAGTTGGTATGGCTCGCTGTCTACGCATGCCGTGTTGCGCTTTCTTGTTGACCGTTTATTCCTGATCGTGCTCCGCACTCACGCTCGAATACTCGTGTTATCAATATCAGACGAAATACAATATAAATCATGACACCATGTCATAACTCGGCAGAGTTCTTCGAAGCAGCATCACGACCATGCCGTTGGCGATCAGTCGTGACCTCTTGTGCTCGTCTACACGTCATGACTCCAAGTATGCAGCTTCCTGGTTCAAGTATTCAGCTCAATCATGGAAGCTATACTCCAGATTGGGTTTGCCCTCCTGTCTCGCAGGCCGCGATATGATTTAGACTCCCATTTCCGCTATTGTGCACGCTCAAGTATAATCTTCATTCAACTTCGCACGCAATAGCATCAACTCCAACTTATAGGCATTCAACTAGATAGTACAGACACACTCAAAACGCATTCATACATATCATACATTCAATGAGGTAACCCGTCAGCGCACTCGACTCGTCCCGCCGACCTGCTACTCGCTGACCAGCACTTCTTCAAAAACCCTTCAGAGGGTAATGGGGACACAGCCAATGCCGACACCGTTCTGTACAAAGCGTCAGATCGTGGAGAGAACAAGTGAAGATACGAAGACGTACGACGACACCGTTGGAGCACGAGACAGACGTGCCGCTGCAGGCAGAGCCGGTGCCGACGCCGATGACGCTGATGGGCGAGCAAGTCAGGCCGAGGAGGACGTTCAGGTCGCTGAGGTCGATGCCGAGGAGGCCCAGGAGCGCAGAGCCGGCCTTGGAGCTTGCAGGCTCGGTGCTCTGGCAGCAAGCGGTGGTCGGGGTGCTGGGCGCCGCGTTGCGCTTCCTGAGGGTGATGGGCACGCAGCCGATGCCGACGCCGTTCTGTGCGCAATGGTCAGCGTGAAGGGAATCGAGCACGGAGGAAGAAAGGGGGACGTACGACGACGCCGCCAGAGCACGAGACGGTGTTGCTGCTGCACGCGGAGCCGGAGCCCACGCCGATGACGCTGATGGGCGAGCAGGTCAGGCCGATGTTGCCCGTGACGTCGCTGAGGCTTATGCCGAGCAGACCCAGGAGGGCGGAGCCGGCCGCGGAGTTGGCGGACTCGGTGCTGTCGCAGCATGCAGTGGTGGGGGTGCTGGGCGCCGCCCAGCGCTTCCTGAGGGTGATAGGGACGCAGCCGATGCCGATGCCGTTCTGTGTGCGGTGGTCAGCGTGCAGGGAATTGAGGGTGGAAAGAGCACAAGGGACGTACGACGACGCCGTTGGAGCACG
>JAKOGH010000425.1:0-15223 GCA_024811115.1 Terana coerulea
ACTAGCTTTGACGTCTTGTACATCTGTTTCGGCCTGGATCTTGTATTCTGAAAGATACCCTAGTGTTGAGCTGCCGTATATCCCATGTAGCTCGCTGTACCCTGTATGGCTTGTGAGCACCCCAGTAGCCCACAAATCTACCGATTCCTTTTCGGGCTAGCCATTCGCGACCAGCTGTCCCGACCGCAACAGCCCAACAGCGTGGTAAAGCTCCAAGTGCTTCGCCTCGTGTATGATATTGTCGAAGTCGAGGTCGTACAACTCCCGACGCCGAGAAGATGCATACATGCGCGACAAAGCACTGAACAGCGCAGTACTGCGAGTCTGCAGCGGGGACCTTTGAGGCTGTTGACAGCTATTTGGACGCGTCCGAAAAGGGAACTCAACGCCAACGTCATTGGGCGCCAACGTCTCTCGCGATCGAGCAGGAAACCCTTGAATCCGGACAAAGTCATGAGCCGCCATGCTGTCTTTAAATCAACTAGTCTAGATCTGCTACTGGATGCCTTTCCGCAGGGATCTGTAGAGCTCAACAGAATAGATTCGCCAATAAACGACCTCGGCAACGCGGCGGATCACGGTTACTGTTACGTCGGAACTCGACGCTGCGTTTACAGACGTGCAATCTGGGAGGGGGTCGACCCCCTCCCAGAATAAATTCTGCATTTTCAGACACATTTCGAGCACCGCTGCGTCTCTTAACCAATCACACCGCTTAGCTACGGTTGACGAGACGTCCGAGGATGGATTTCGTTTTGATGCACCATCACTGGCGCCAAGCGCCTGATGGGCGCTCCTGGCTTGGTCCGTCCGACTGAGGCTCCACGTTGGAACTTGAGCGAGTTGCTGATACCTACACGTAGCTACAGACCATATCTAGTTAGACTGAGAAAGCGTGTAGCAGAGAGCTCCTAGTATGGCTCGAAAGGTCGAAATTCGACGTTTGCTGGCGGGCGCTAATTCTCGGAGGCGGCCGGGGACTGATTGATGAGCGAATTCGGTAACTCAATGATAACAACTCTAAGATGATCTAAGGTTCTGTTATCTGCCGCGCTCGTCCCGCCCCGCTACGCCCCCATCACGCACATCAACCCTCGCTCGTTGCTCTGAACGGCGCTGGGCTGCCTTGCTTATCATGTTGTTGTCATTTCACACCTGTTTTTCTATGTAATATTTCTGCTGCATATTGCCTAATGGTCATGTGCACTTGATCGAGTTAAGTTGGGTTGTCTTAGTCATATCACTTTGACTCAATGACAGGCTACAGCACACTAACTGATGTACAAACAGGTTGGATTACATCAAAATTAAGCTCTCTATCTCTATGAAGGAACAAATATGCAGTATAGAATATTTATTATTACACTCCATGTACTTACTCTACATAACCATGAGACAAGCAAATGCAATGAATAAAAGAACAAAGTAAATTCTACAGTACACAGCGCATTGAGCAGATCAGCCACTAAATACAATGGCGCCAGAATATAGAACCTATATATAGCAGTTCGTATGACAGTGTGCACAATGACACAGTTGATAGCCCGGGATGCAACATCAGGGTGACTAGTACAGAGTGTACATGGCAGGGATGGCGTGCAGAGCAGTCACAGCGCCCTTTGCCCATGCTCCATGTTGCATGACAGCAGGGTGGATTGGAGGGGCCGCAAGAGTGCGACTTGTGACAGAGCAATGTCGTAAGAGCATGACTTGAGTCACTGCATAAGTGCGAGAAGGATGGACCTTATGTAACTGGGAGTGCGAGTGCAATTGTGAAGATAACCTTTGCTGCAGCGGGCCATAGCTGGTAACAGCGCGTACTAGTGTTGAACACATTGTGTCATCACAGCCACAGTAAATAGGACCAGTGGCGTACGGAGCAGCCATGGGGCCCTGAGCTTATGCTCTGTCGCTCAATGAAAGGGGCGGCATGAAGAGATTGCGAGAGTGTGACTCTGAGCCACCCTGCAAGTGTGAGCAAGGAGATGGTACAGGGGGCGACTAGGACTATTAGTTGCCGGGCTAACCATAGCGGGAGTGCAATTGCAAAGTTAGCGAACGGCCATGCCGAGATGACTCGGGTCGTCCTCTGCAGTCGTCCACGTGCAGTAAGTGGGGGCGCAATGACGCAATGCAGCAATTGAGTGCTGTCGTGCGCCTTTGCAACGGGCATATGCGAGGTTGTTGAAGTAGGCTTGCTGGTACAGCATATGCGCGTTGGTTTGGTCGGCAGCAGTGCTTGTGATATTTGATGTGTTCTTGCCAGGGTTGTCTGACGCGGTCCCTTTTGTGAAGCCAGTGGACAAGGTGCGATGTGCTTAGTGATTGGCAAGGGTAAACCCTCCATGCTCAGGGCAAACCTTACCCTTACCAGGAAGTACCCTTACCATGAAGGGTAGGGTTGAGGAATACCTTTCAGCCCTTGCCAAAATAGGCTGAAAATGGTGCTTTAAGTGCCTTTCCCCACTTAGCCTATAATGTCAGTCTTATTTGAGTGGCTTGCATTGGTATAGAAAGCACTTACAACACTTGCAGCCCTCTCTAGGAATATGCCTAGTGCTTGAATAAAGACCCCTGCCAGACAAGGGTTGTGCCTCAACCCACCCTTACCCTCTGTGCCCTTACCCTTAACCCTCAGAGGGTTTGCAAACCCCTGCCTATCACTAGGTGTGCTTCATTGTTCCTTTTGGCGCAAACACAGCTGTAGAGGTGGGGGCAATCCAGAACAAAGGAAGTAAGCCCGGCGAAAGAATGATGAGTGGCAAACATATCTAGTAGTACATTCAAGCAAGTTAGTATGAAGAACGCCATCCACAAGCCATGCCAGCACAGCTGTACATGGCCGTGGACAGTGGCGCGTAGATGGGAAGCGTGGGCGACATGCGGCTGCCCTGAAGCCGCGGCCGTTCTGTGTATTAGCAGTACCTACACTGCACTGTACTACCCTTCCTGTAAATTCTCGTGTCGTGACAGATGGTTGCGAGGCCTGCGAAGCATCGTAGTTGAGTAGTTGCGTCAACCTTCTGGGGGGCGTAACAACGGCGCAGGAGGGATGAGGTGCCTGAGGAGCACAAGGAGCATTGTTGGGGAGGCACTAACAACACCTGGTGTATGCTGGCTTGCCTGCGAATAGAGGTAATGCGGAAACATCGTAGAACGCAAACGCAGCGAGCAACGAGTGCGAGTTGTGGTTGGGTTGTTGCGCTTGATGGGGGCGTAGCGGGGGCGGGACGAGCGCGGCAGATAACAGAACCTTAGATCATCTTAGAGTTGTTATCATTGAGTTACCGAATTCGCTCATCAATCAGTCCCCGGCCGCCTCCGAGAATTAGCGCCCGCCAGCAAACGTCGAATTTCGACCTTTCGAGCCATACTAGGAGCTCTCTGCTACACGCTTTCTCAGTCTAACTAGATATGGTCTGTAGCTACGTGTAGGTATCAGCAACTCGCTCAAGTTCCAACGTGGAGCCTCAGTCGGACGGACCAAGCCAGGGAGCGCCCATCAGGCGCTTGGCGCCAGTGATGGTGCATCAAAACGAAATCCATCCTCGGACGTCTCGTCAACCGTAGCTTAGCGCTATCATCCCGCCCTGCCGAGTCTGATTTCTCGTATTCATCAGCGACTGCAAGGGATCTATATTTCTTTCGTTACGGTCTCATACTTTTGAAAACACTTCTCATATACTGCTTTCAACCTCCGGTCTGGAACCCGGAATCTGTAGAAATCCTGCGGAAAGGCACCCACTTTCATCTATTATATTAGGATGTATGAGTCATGTAGAGGCAGTTTTGTATAATCAAACACAGGCAAGTACTGCACTCATCATAAGCTTTCTTCGCTCTCATCTTTCCACTAGTGAACTCTCAAAAATTCCCGCATTTTTTAAAAACAAATCCTTCTGCCTTATCCGCGACATTGATCGTCCCGGTCTCTTTGACGAGGTTGCGATCATTGGTCAATTCGTGTATATAGTGTGAATTAGATAAGATAAAGATAACCGCGTGGCGCGTGAGAACCTTTGAGAGGATGTTCATAGGGGCGCTAGTTTGCTTCTCTGGCAATTCACGTTTGGTTCGCGTTCAACACTCCGCCCAAAGCTCATTAAAAGCCGAGGGCTCTTACTCTATCCCAACCACCTTCCACAACGCCGTATAACGACTATCACGATCGTCATGCCTGCGAAAATCTTTGACTACGTGAAACCACACCGGAGCGAAGCAGTGGCCCGTCTACGAAGCAATGGCCTGGGTCTTATTATCCTGCTCCTAACCACCACCCTGTTGCCATTACCTTCCCCTTGGACTGCTATACGCCTCTTTTGGGGGAACCGTCATTACGTTTACCATGGACTGGGGGAAACGTGGTGGCGCTGGGTCTGTCTGCTCGGTACGCCCGTGACCGGCCGTGCAAGTTGATATGATGTACTGAAGGATAAACCTACCCTGCAGAGCTTGTTGCTCTGGGATTGCTGAGCATGAACGTCTTGCAAGCTACATATGCCTTGCAGTACCCACCAGCGCCGCTTCCCCCGCCGCCAACCCCTGCCAAATCTGTAACAGCAACGCCGAAGTCGACACCGCAGAAGCGCCTTCCTGCATTTACGCCAAATGTACGTAGATCTTTCCTCTCAATCTTGAAATCAACCGCGTATGTCCATCCACTTATGCCTGGTCTTCAGCAATCAACCCCGCAGCCTCAGAAGGCATTCTCATCCAGCATCTACGCGGCTTCGCCTATCTCAACACCTTCACGAACGCTGCACTACTCCGCACTGTCTTCCACGTCCATGGACACCTCGCTGAACTCGTCAACATCGTCGTTCCCAGGCTCACCGATCTTGAACTCGCCGCTGGCGGCTTATAGGGGAAGCACAGGAGTAGCGCTGGACGTGAGTGCAGTCGCGTTCACCATGATGACTCTCCGTGCTCAATGTTTCGCAGGTGCATTTGATGGAGAGGTCCTCACGCGGCTTACTCAGAGTCAGCGTATCCTGGACGATGACGACGAATGAACGTGGTCCATGTTGTCCATGCAATGCAATACTTTACCAATTCATACATGGATGGATCAGGTACGCGGCATCGCCTCTGAGATACCGACAAGTAGGACAAACGGAGTGAAGCTTTCATTCCTCAAACAACGTTTCCTGGCCCGCTGCAAGCCCTCCGAAGTAACACGTCAACGCCTTCAGCTTGGAACCCATACACTCCTCTTCCACTTCCACCATCTCACTCTGGCTCGCCTCCGCTGGCAACAGTGACGAGATCTCTTGCAAGCTGGTATTCCGAGGCAAGAAGTACGCAATGTTCTTCGTGATTTGCCGCGACAGGTTGAACAGCTCCGTGCCGTGCACTGGTCGGATGGCGGCCAAGCTGAACTCAGGATGTTTGTCCGCGTCCTCTGCTGGCGGGTGGGTGTTGTCGGTACCTGAGCCAGAGAGGTATTCGGGGCCGCCCCACGGTGGACTGAGGAAGACGACGTCTATCTTCCGCCGACCTGGTTTGGATGAGTTGATGTTCGAAGAGATCTTTGATGATTCTTGTTGTGTAGGGAGAGTCAGATAGGAACGCGCAAAGGAGAGGTAGTCCCCTAGTATAAACTCAATACGATCTTCTACGCCGTATATAACCGCATTATGTCGTGCCAATGCTAGACGCGTCGGAGACGTGTCGATAGCAATCACTGAGAAATACGTCATCAGCAGTCCGGTACGGTTGGAAGTATGTCCTGCGTACCTCTCTCACAGGTCTGCGCGAAAGCAATCGCGTTCCCACCAACACCGCAGAAGGCGTCCAGAATCGTGCCGCAGCGACAGCGTTCTGCTATTTGGTTGGCTATGAGTTCGGGCGTGACGCTATACCAGCCTTCTTCGTCGAGCAAGCAACCTTGAGAATATCGCGAAAAGTAGCGCTCTCGCTGGAAGAAATCTGGGATACCGTGAGGTTGTAGTTGCGCGAAGGTAATGTGCCCAACGTACATTTCTTCAGCCGTTCGGGAACCTCGGATGGGTCGGTGTAGTACGGTACAAGCCCAGCGGCATCATACTTCTCTTTCCAGATCCCAGCAGGCCAACTTTGCGTTTCTTCTTGGACGGCCCTGCCTCCTGCTCGACGGAGTCCTGCTCGTGTTCATGAAGCTGTGATGCCTTGCGGACAGCGCCTGTACTTGTACTGTCGTGCTCGATCGTGCCAGAGCTGGGGCCAGGTGTAGATTGTGACGAGTTTGTTTCGTCCTCGCCCTGTTTGAACGCTTCCAGAACAAATCGAGAGAGGCCTGTAAAAGTCGAGTGTCGCTTGCCCATGGCGGTACCACTTTGGTATGTCTAGGCCGGTAGGCGCCCACTGAGGAGAGGAAGGCGGAGGAGCAAGCGTCGCTGGAAGTGAATGATTTCCTCCCATCCCACTCATGCAGGACTAGTCATGAACACGGCTGGCTCAGACCCAGGCACTCAATTCACGCGTGAATTGACACAGCAGCTCGAAGAATTGCAAGAATTCGCTTTCGCACCATTTGACCCATCGGAGCCGCTGCCTGAATATACCCACACCTGGGGACCTCACCTCCGACGACCTGCAGCCCTCCCGGAAAACTACGACACTCGCATCGACCCCAACCACATCTTCCTGTTTGCCGTCCACCCTGTGACGGGCATCAGGCGCGATTTCTTCGTGACGCCGAAGCCGTGCGAGTACTGTGCGAAGATCAGACAGGTCTGTTCGAGGAGCAGGCCTTCCTGCCAGAGGTGCACCGTGTCCGGAGACCCTGAGCGAGCGTGCCACGCGGAGGCAGGCTGGGTCAAGCTTCCTGGCCCCAAGTCCGCAAAACCCAAGCTGCAGAAGCGGCCGACGATGGTCAAGGACGGGACGAACGGGCGGACACGCTCGCCGCCGATAGACCAGCCTGCACCCAAGCGAGCGCGGACCATTGCGCCGAGCTCGCTCGAGGGTCCGCTGTCCTCGCTTAGCCCCACACCAACCCCTTCTGGCTCAAATATCTTTACACCCATGGCTATTCCGAAGAAACCGCCGCCGAAGAAGGCTGCCTCTGCTGCAGCCCATGGCGAGGCCAGCAGGAATACGGGCGTTGTGGCGGAGGTTGCATCGAAGGCGGAGCCTACCGCCACTGAAAGGAAGAAGACCACAAGCCAGAGAGGTAGCGGGCGTGGCAGAGGGCGAGGCGGACGACGGAAGGCTACCGTGTCTACCAAGAGTAAAGAGCCCCAAGGTAAGCTCGTCACAAGCCCGTGCATGATCGGCTTACATTGTAATCAGTAGACGGAGGGTGGATGGCGACTGACGGCACGATATGGCGCGTTGTGCCGCCACCACCAGGAATTCCAACCTCGCCGCCGACTTCCAAGTCTCTAGCTAAACTGATTGATACGTCCAGTGCGTCGATACAGAAGCCTCTGCCCGCTGCAAAACCTCGAATATGGGCCGCTGTGGGTATTATTTTTAATTCCCATAAACGCTGTCGTGACTTCTGATTCTCGCTCGGCTCTCTTAACGAACGACGCGACGTTTTCAGACCGAGGCCGAATTTCTTGAGGTATTGCCGGAACTCTCCAAAACCATGAACGGCACTGGATCGAGAATTCACATAGACCATGCAACTTTGGAACCACCTATGATACTTCTGGATAGCAGTAATTGGCCTGAAGACCGTCTCACAATAGACGGACATGCAGAAATAACGATGTGAGATAGCTCCTTCCTTTGATCATCTCGTAATTCTAACCATTTCAAGCGTTCGAGATTTCACTATTCCACTGGGTAGAGCCCAGGCTGCCGGCAAGTCTGTCGACTATGGCGCAAGCCAGGACATGATGCTTGTCGACGACATAGCCGCCACGCGATCCTCAACATCTACGCCATCACTCAACACATCTCGATCGCAGTCTCTAGGCGGGACACAACCAGTCCTTAGTTGCCATCCGTCACAGGTGCTCGTTGCAAGGAAGCTTCAGACCTCTGTATCATTACCACCCTTGTCTCTGCAGCAGACGCCAAAACCGAGTTCACACAGTCAAGGGATACGACAGTCTTTTTCACCGTTGGGGTCAAAAGACCCGGAGCGGTGGCGGTTGACTGCCAGCAGTACCTCGCATGGGCCGCTGCCTCCCACTGCGTCGACCTCACTTGCAAAATCTTCGCCGTCCGTACCCGCACCCAGCCTTCGTGGCATGTTCGGTCAGAATAACCCGAGATCTCAGCACCAGAGCAACTTCCACAAACTGATCCGTGTGTCGAAGGCCGCCGCAAAGGAAAAGTGTAAATTCCCCGGTCCCCCGTTCAGCCAGCTGGGTCCGAGCGACACGAAGTTCACCCCCTTTTCAAAGGCCTTCCATACCCTCTGGCTGAGGCGAGTAGATATGAGAACAGTTCAGGGACGAAACTGAAACCTGCGCAATTCACTCCACCTCAGTCACCAGGCTCAGATTCAGCGGACAGTATGTCAGACGACATTCAGACGGAGCGTACGACGCCAGCAACCAGTGCGTGTCATTTCCGCGCCCTGGGTTCTCAGACTGCGTCGCAAAATGCTCATGTTTCTACAAGTAGGCTACGCGCATACGGCCTCGCCCCGTCGCCTTGGCTCGCATGAAGAGCACGATCAAGGCATGGATATCCAGCACTTTGGGCCTGCCATCGACAAGCTAAACGGTGACTTGATTGGCGTTCTGCCGCCGCAAGCCTCTGGGCGACAAGACTTGGTCAACAGGCTGGCCGCTGAGGAAACTCGCACCAACTTTATCCCGAACGAGCTGCCACAAGAGATTAGGCATCTCTTGGATTGCAGCACGTACAAGGTTCCTGTTGGTCTCGTTGCGCCTAACGATTGTCCGCTGCTACCTTTCGCCCGCTTGGATGGGCATGGCGTGCTCTTTTTGGGCTTTTACAGGATCTCAGATGTTCAGGTAGCTTTTGCGTTCCGTTGATATGTCCGGATTGTCGCTCACGATTTTATTGTCCAGCGGTCTCTTCTTGTGCAGCACGAAGATGAAGAGGTGCGCACAGTGCGAGCGACGTGGCGCTTCAAGCTTCATTGGATACCAGGCGGCGAAAACACGCCCGAGGCCGAGCAACCGTCGCACCCTTGGTGGAAGGCTCCGCCTAGCCCATCACCGCCCGATCAACCAGAGCCCTCTCCGTACTCACTTCTTCCTGAGAGCCTCCGGGCTGACTTCGCGGCGCCGTCGAGCAGAGACAAAGTTGCGTCGGAGGTGATTACTCGGACAGGCTGGCACTGCACAAAGTGCGGGCGGCTGAACGTCCAGAGACTGCTCTGCTTCCAGAAGTGCGGCACATGCCAGGTGCGCTGCAGTGCCCTACATGTTTGTCGCATGTTGGTGACTGTGCCGTTTTGTAGGAGGGCAACGACATGCTCCCGGTGGGCGCAATGTACGTCCGCGACCCACACAAGATGACGCCGGATTCCTCCCCTGTAGACACGTACCCCGAGGGTGTCGGCTGCCACATACTCGACGGGGAGAAGGGCGGGCCGCGGACGTTTGTGTATACGGTCTCCGACTCTGTGGAAGTCAAGCACGTCTTCACCTGCAACCGTCCGGCGCTGCAGAAGGACGCGGACAAGTTCTTCCATGAACTGCAGCTGCACGTCCCACTTATGTGGCAGATAGCGAAGACCAAGTTGGCAGCTGGTACGTCCGTATACTGTTGTCTACACTGTGGGGACTGAGGAAACGGTGCAGGTCCCTATTTCACGTATCTCGCTGGCGGCGGACACGAGGGGCAACCAAGTGTTCCGTGGAAGGAAGTCCCGCAGTGTGTTTCGCAAGCTCGTGAGCTGATGGAGACACTGGCAACCAAGAAAGCCGGGCTAGAGAAGTTCCAAATCGACCAGCTGACAGTCTTGGCATGGCATGTGCCAGGTAGCAAGAAGGTGAGGGAATGGCTTCATGCTGCAGCTCGTGAGCTGACTGTCGACGAACACAGAGCAATCCACTCTCCTGCAGGCGGTATCCGGCCGCCATGCTTTGTTTCGGTGCCGACGTCGAGCTGTACATCATCCCCAAGTCCGGCTTCGCCAAGGCGAAATGGAATGGGGTCAAACGCGAGGTCGCGAGCCGGTACGCAAGTGTAGTGAATGACGAGGAGGATGACTGGCCGATGTTGGATCCCATGGACTTGGACCACGAAAACTCTCGCGCCGCTAGTCCTGCTTTGGCATCCACGACCACTGCACGGGGGAAGTCGAAGTCAAAGAGATCTACCGAGTCCCTGTTTGTCACCTTGGTTCATGGCGATATGCTCATACTGCATGGAGACGAGTTTGAGGTGAGTGTCTCGGTCGTGCTTTCTCGAAGGTGTTGGCTGAACACAGCACTAGTATACTCTGCATCGAACGGGCATGAGCATCGTCCTGATAGGCATGCCTTCCGGAGCCAGGGCCCGTTAGTTCATCTACGCTATCGCATAATTTATTCCTATGTTTTCAGTGCTTTCGGATTCGTTGTGGTCGGGTGTATCATTGTACAATACAGCATCATTACTTGTAGATAGGCATAATAGCCGGCTTTGCTTGGATACCTAGATGGCATGACTATTGCGGACAAGGGCCGTTCTGTCTGCGCGGGATGGAAGTGCGCCTGTCCGTACAAATAGATACCGGTTGACCTGGGGATGAGCGTCCCGCCTTCTTTTCCCCGAGTTGCAACATGACCACCGAGAAATCATCAGAGAAAGCCTCGAGCTCTGAGCCTGAACAGCAGTGGGGCAGAGGTACGACGGCTGCGCGCATTTGATTCCGTCCGCTAACCGTATGCGACAGTGTTGCTTTGTGGCGGCACGGACTGGTGCGTGCGGAGACTTCTTGTTTCGAACCATGACGTTCATTTCGGGTTTCGCCAAATCTCCTTGGATGATACGCATTCCCCCGCTGTTGCACCACCGTACACGCAGGCCGAAGCTTGGGAGAAAGGCGTCCGGAAAGAAAGCGCAGGAGCAGGCGTCGGAGGTTCAGTACGTGCACGGTTCAACCGAGTACCCGCGAGGTTGCTGAACGCAGCGCGTTGGGTTGCAGGGCCCCGACCTGCTTGAACCACACATACTGCGCTCACTCAGCGACGTGAAGGCAGTCTCTGTTCACACATCCCACTCGGCGTGTCACGCAATAGTCCTCGACGTTGACGGCGTCGCTTGGCTGTTCGGGAGGAACGAACGCTACGTGCTCGGCACCACCGGGCCCGATGTGGTCTCTGAGAATGCACCTATTAAGCTAACGCCTCAGACTCTGGGAGCCTCCAAGGAGACCAAATTCATTGATGCAGCATGTGGCCGAAGTCATACGCTACTCGTAGGAAGTGAGGGGCAGGTCTGGACATGCGGTGTGAACAGCATGGGTCAGGTGAGCGAGGTTACTTCGGTGAGCGCAGTTCATGAAGATAACATTCACTGTGTGATAGTGCGGGCATAACGTGTGCCCCGAAATACGGGCCTTCAAGTTGATGGACCCTCCGACCTATAAGGGTAACCCGGAGAAGGTTATCAAAGCGGAGGCGGGGCTCACCTTCTCGCTCGTGCTTACGGAAACCGGAAAGGGTACGTCCTACCTCACGATCTTCAGGACGCCACATGTTGATTATCACCAGTGTTCGCGTTCGGTAGCGCGGAGAAAGGCCAGTTGGGCAACGGCAAGACCGGAGAACACATTGTGACCGGCGGGAAGCTTGTCTACGACGCCGAGACTGAACCTCGTTGGTCCACTTTCTGCTCCACGTGGTTCCAGTCAGTTCTGAAGTTCCGTGCTTAGTGTTGGTGAAGGGCCTCGAGGGCAAGAAGATAGTTCAAATCGCATGTGGACAGCAGCATAGCGTTGCTCTTGATGAGGAAGGGTGGGCATCTTTGTCCACATAACTATCATGCTTCTCATGTTATTGACTAGTCTCGTCTACGTGTGGGGTTGCAACGGATACGGTCGAATGGGTCTCGGCACAGGTCTTCAAAACGATGTCCTTGTACCCAAACTCGTCCCCAGTGTGAGTAAAGCTTGCTCTATGTTTGCAGTTGAGCTCAGTGCCATTCCCTTGTCGCAAGTTCGCTGGACCAAACAAGATAACGATGGCCAAGGCCATATCCGCCGGCCCAACAAACACAATCGTTCTTGACAACCAACATATGTTATGGATGGCAGGCAAGGTGCGCCCACCGTCGGCATGTGCGTTAGAGTGATATTCATGGAAGAAACGGCACAGTGGAAGAACACCGGAGATGGTAAGTATTCAACCACGTCGTTGGTCTTCACGGGCTGAAATGTTGTAGGGTCCGCTGGACAACCCTACTCTTCCTTCCGGTATTTCCAGGAGATAATGCATGTAAAGCTCTTGCTTTTCACTTCTACGGTTACTAACTGAACAGGAATAGGGGCTGCCATGTGACTCAAGCCAGCAGCGGGGGCGTTACGCACTTTGCGCTTGCCACCGAGGAGGACGGCGGTGTTATGACTATAGCATTTGGCCAGGGCGCACCCAACGGTTGGTTTCTCGAATGCGCCATGTACGAAATGCACTCACTTGCTCGACAGGCGAGCTTGGCTTGGGCGTTGACGAAGCAAAGAGCGCCACGAAGCCGACCCAGAACAAGCCATTGACGGGGATCCGTATCTTGCAGTACGTGTGGCTCTCAGTGTACTGGACGGCTTCGTGTTTAATTCCGATGACAGAGTTGCGGCCGGTCAGAACACGAGCTTCTTCATCGCAAAGCCGTCCGAGAAACTTTCGGACCTGCCGCGTCACCCGGAGGACATGCAGGCGCCAGACGCCTGCGTCATATGCAATACAGACACCGGCGACGACGCTTCGCAGCTTGTGTGCGAGAAGGTCCGCCCCCTGCTTCTTCCTCTCTCCCGGCGGGCTAATCTCCGAAACACAGTGCGACAACCCGTACCACCTGCAATGCCTCGACCCGCCACTAGACGCCGTGCCAGACGGCGAGTGGTTCTGCCCCGACTGCGAAGACGAGCCGGGCGCCCCCGTCGTCGTCGGAGCGGGAAGAAACCCAAGAAACGCGCCGCGGCCAAGGCGAAGCCGAGGGGCGCGGACGACGAGAGAATCCCGGAGCGGGCACGAAGCGTAAGGCTTCCGGCCAGGCCAAAGCCGCAGGTAAAGTACTTTTCTCCTGCTGCACGCATGCCACACTGACGTCGTCGGTGCGCAGCCCCGAAAAAGCGGAAGTAGGGGCAGTCTGTCTGCAAAGATTGCTTGGCGATAGTAGGCATCTCCACTCTTGTTTGTATTTTCCGGACTGTGATGTACACCATGGCGCCTGAGCGTGGCCTCGACAGCAATTTTATACCCAATGAGCCGCAGCAGTCATCATGCATGGGAATATTCCCCAAGAAATTTATTCTCAGACATTGCGCCAAACCTTCTGCTTCACAGGAAGAAACACCTCTCCTTCAAGCCACGCATGCCGAGGAAATCCTGAACACCGTTGTGAATACGACGAATACTCGAGAAGCAAGCAGAAGCGTACCCAATCCTGAGGTGTGATCCACAAATCTGCAACGCTGTCCATCTTGCCGAGCACGGCAGCCCCTTTCCACGCCAGCACTCGGGGGTCGACGTCCTTCGGCGGAGGGATAATCTGGACCTTTTCCATGCTGGGCACAAGTGGCGTCGCAATGGCCTGCAACCTATATCCCATACACCGTCAGCCATCCGCGACACCCTGATAGCCGTCGCCCGCGCGGAGGCGTACGTACCTGCTCTCCAGCGCGTGCGCCATACCCGGGACGAGCGCACATCCGCCAACGACCAACACCGCCTGGAGGTACTTGCGGATCTTCTCGCCACCGGCCGCGCGCGCGCTGTTGAAGATCGCGACGTCCAGCGGCAGCTTGCTCGCCTCGAAGCAGACGTCGATGGCGTACCCGCCCGGATACGTCTGCGTGACGGACGCCTGCGGCCGCGTAGTAAGCGGGGCGGCGCAGCGGCCGTCGGCGCGCCCGCCGGCTTCACGTCGTCCTCGATCGCGTCCACATCCACGATCTCCATGGGCTCCCCGGCTTCGGAAGGGTTTGGTTCTGTTTTTGGCTCGGGGCGTTCGCTGCGCTGACCGAAGCGTCGGCCGGTGCAGCAGGCGCAGCTGTTAAGATGACCGGCAACGAGTCGTCAGAGACCGTAATTTTGGAGGAATAGAACGTGCGTACGCGGAGGTACGGCGGCCACGTCGGCTACTTCGGGCTGCGGCTCGCTGACGCTCGGAGTTGTCATTCCGGTGGCTTGCACGACAGGCGGGGCATCTTGCGGCACTGTCGGGGCGTGAGCAGCAGCCTGATGCGGGAATAGGTGCTGCGTGGAAATCGTCATCGCCTGGGTCTGTGTATCGGCACGTTAATCTCCAAGTCCACATCGTCGCAAGTGACCACAGAAAGGCTGAAACCTACGATGTGATCTTGGGTTTGCTCGACAATTTCGTCCGTTACAGCAGGCGAGGTAAACGGACGACGTCCAACCCACTTCTGGTCGAACTCTATTACGCGCGGTTCGAATAGGCACTGGCCGATCGGAGGGTGAGCGTCGTATAGCACAGCACAGGAAGAGGCTTACCATGGGCGCTAGGATTACTTCGTCGTAAGCCCGCAGTCCGTACTCGGTAGCCTTTCCCGGCCGCCGGACGACGAAGTCATACAAATTCAAAGCTACATCGCCCTACATTCTTCGGCATGAGCAACCGCTAAAACCCCTTAGCGGACGAAACTGACCTCCGCGAGCGTGCACAATCTTGATTTCAGGTCTTCGAGTACATTCCAATCATGTGCCCGCGCCAGGTCCACATCCCGGTAGGGAAGTTAATCTTTTGGAGCAGAACGTACAGAAATTCTGTGATAGCGTCACCGCCCATGTTCAACGACATTCTGTTTCACATTAGGTATATGTTCTTAGCGATTCAGGCCGGGGACTCACCTGGTATCGGCAATAACGAGACCGTCATCGACACAAGCGATGCTTGTCGTCGTCGCCCCCATGTTGACAACACATCCGTTTGAGATGCCGGCGCCATACGTCGCAGCGAGAGATTCCTGAGAAGAATGTAAGACGTGTGTGTTGGATTCACGAATAACATTGGTTACTTGCTGCGCACACAATTGCTTGAAACCCATGTTCACGAACAGCATTCGGACTAGGCTCGAGACGTAGAAGCGGTCATATACATCCGATATAACCAACACAACGGAGTATTCCTGGTTGCTTGTTTGAGC